>JAZGTN010000205.1:600000-903617 GCA_037783415.1 Leptasterias polaris | reverse complement strand
CGATTTTAGCCCAATTTTGACAAAAATGCAAGGCTTACCCCTTGTGATTTTATCTGATTTTAGCCCAATTTTGACAAAAATGCAAGGCTTACCCCTTGTCATTTTATCTGATTTTAGCCCAATTTTGACAAAAATGCAAGGCTTACCCCTTGTCATTTTATCCGATTTTAGCCCAATTTTGACAAAAATGCAAGGCTTACCCCTTGTGATTTTATCCGATTTCAGCCCAATTTCGACAAAATTGTAAGGCTTACCCCTTGTGATTTTACTATCTGATTTTGGCCCAATTTCGACAAAAATGTAAGGCTTACCCATTGTCATTTTATCCGATTTCAGCCCAATTTTGACAAAAATGCAAGGCTTACCCCTTGTGATTTTATCTGATTTTAGCCCAATTTTGACAAAAATGCAAGGCTTACCCCTTGTGATTTTATCTGATTTTAGCCCAATTTTGACAAAAATGCAAGGCTTACCCCTTGTCATTTTATCTGATTTTAGCCCAATTTTGACAAAAATGCAAGGCTTACCCCTTGTGATTTTATCTGATTTTAGCCCAATTTTGACAAAAATGCAAGGCTTACCCCTTGTCATTTTATCCGATTTTAGCCCAATTTTGACAAAAATGCAAGGCTTACCCCTTGTCATTTTATCTGATTTTAGCCCAATTTTGACAAAAATGCAAGGCTTACCCCTTGTGATTTTATCCGATTTCAGCCCAATTTTGACAAAAATGCAAGGCTTACCCCTTGTGATTTTATCTGATTTCAGCCCAATTTTGACAAAAATGCAAGGCTTACCCCTTGTGATTTTATCCGATTTTAGCCCAATTTTGACAAAAATGCAAGGCTTACCCCTTGTGATTTTATCTGATTTTAGCCCAATTTTGACAAAAATGCAAGGCTTACCCCTTGTCATTTTATCTGATTTTAGCCCAATTTTGACAAAAATGCAAGGCTTACCCCTTGTCATTTTATCCGATTTTAGCCCAATTTTGACAAAAATGCAAGGCTTACCCCTTGTCATTTTATCTGATTTTAGCCCAATTTTGACAAAAATGCAAGGCTTACCCCTTGTGATTTTATCCGATTTCAGCCCAATTTTGACAAAAATGCAAGGCTTACCCCTTGTGATTTTATCTGATTTCAGCCCAATTTTGACAAAAATGCAAGGCTTACCCCTTGTGATTTTATCCGATTTTAGCCCAATTTGACAAAAATGCAAGGCTTACCCCTTGTGATTTTATCTGATTTCAGCCCAATTTTGACAAAAATGCAAGGCTTACCCCTTGTGATTTTATCCGATTTTAGCCCAATTTTGACAAAAATGCAAGGCTTACCCCTTGTGATTTTATCTGATTTTAGCCCAATTTTGACAAAAATGCAAGGCTTACCCCTTGTGATTTTATCTGATTTTAGCCCAATTTTGACAAAAATGCAAGGCTTACCCCTTGTGATTTTATCCGATTTCAGCCCAATTTTGACAAAAATGCAAGGCTTACCCCTTGTGATTTTATCTGATTTCAGCCCAATTTTGACAAAAATGCAAGGCTTACCCCTTGTGATTTTATCCGATTTCAGCCCAATTTTGACAAAAATGCAAGGCTTACCCCTTGTCATTTTATCTGATTTTAGCCCAATTTTGACAAAAATGCAAGGCTTACCCCTTGTGATTTTATCCGATTTCAGCCCAATTTTGACAAAAATGCAAGGCTTACCCCTTGTGATTTTATCTGATTTCAGCCCAATTTTGACAAAAATGCAAGGCTTACCCCTTGTCATTTTATCTGATTTTAGCCCAATTTTGACAAAAATGCAAGGCTTACCCCTTGTGATTTTATCCGATTTCAGCCCAATTTTGACAAAAATGCAAGGCTTACCCCTTGTGATTTTATCTGATTTCAGCCCAATTTTGACAAAAATGCAAGGCTTACCCCTTGTGATTTTATCTGATTTTAGCCCAATTTTGACAAAAATGCAAGGCTTACCCCTTGTCATTTTATCTGATTTTAGCCCAATTTTGACAAAAATGCAAGGCTTACCCCTTGTGATTTTATCCGATTTCAGCCCAATTTTGACAAAAATGCAAGGCTTACCCCTTGTGATTTTATCCGATTTCAGCCCAATTTTGACAAAAATGCAAGGCTTACCCCTTGTGATTTTATCTGATTTCAGCCCAATTTTGACAAAAATGCAAGGCTTACCCCTTGTGATTTTATCCGATTTTAGCCCAATTTTGACAAAAATGCAAGGCTTACCCCTTGTGATTTTATCTGATTTCAGCCCAATTTTGACAAAAATGCAAGGCTTACCCCTTGTGATTTTATCCGATTTTAGCCCAATTTTGACAAAAATGCAAGGCTTACCCCTTGTGATTTTATCTGATTTTAGCCCAATTTTGACAAAAATGCAAGGCTTACCCCTTGTGATTTTATCTGATTTTAGCCCAATTTTGACAAAAATGCAAGGCTTACCCCTTGTGATTTTATCCGATTTCAGCCCAATTTTGACAAAAATGCAAGGCTTACCCCTTGTCATTTTATTCGATTTCAGCCCAATTTTGACAAAAATGCAAGGCTTACCCCTTGTCATTTTATCTGATTTTAGCCCAATTTTGACAAAAATGCAAGGCTTACCCCTTGTCATTTTATCTGATTTTAGCCCAATTTTGACAAAAATGCAAGGCTTACCCCTTGTGATTTTATCCGATTTCAGCCCAATTTTGACAAAAATGCAAGGCTTACCCCTTGTGATTTTATCTGATTTCAGCCCAATTTTGACAAAAATGCAAGGCTTACCCCTTGTGATTTTATCTGATTTTAGCCCAATTTTGACAAAAATGCAAGGCTTACCCCTTGTCATTTTATCTGATTTTAGCCCAATTTTGACAAAAATGCAAGGCTTACCCCTTGTGATTTTATCTGATTTTAGCCCAATTTTGACAAAAATGCAAGGCTTACCCCTTGTCATTTTATCTGATTTTAGCCCAATTTTGACAAAAATGCAAGGCTTACCCCTTGTGATTTTATCCGATTTCAGCCCAATTTTGACAAAAATGCAAGGCTTACCCCTTGTGATTTTATCCGATTTAAGGCCAATTTTGACAAAAATGCAAGACTTACCCCTTGTGATTTTATCCGATTTTAGCCCAATTTTGACAAAAATGCAAGGCTTACCCCTTGTCATTTTATCCGATTTAAGGCCAATTTTGACAAAAATGCAAGACTTACCCCTTGTGATTTTATCCGATTTTAGCCCAATTTTGACAAAAATGCAAGGCTTACCCCTTGTCGTTTTATCCGATTTTAGCCCAATTTTGACAAAAATGCAAAGCTTACCCCTTGTGATTTTATCGGATTTTAGCCCAATTTTGACAAAAATGCAAGGCTTACCCCTTGTCATTTTATCTGATTTTAGCCCAATTTTGACAAAAATGCAAGGCTTACCCCTTGTGATTTTATCCGATTTCAGCCCAATTTTGACAAAAATGCAAGGCTTACCCCTTGTGATTTTGTCAGGTTGAGCAAGAGGTTATGGTAAGGTTAGGGCACGGGTAAGATTTTTACTGTTAGAATTTATAGGCACAAACTCACTTTTTACATCGAGTATGTATCAAGACACAAGGTGTATTTCTTTCTTGTAAAGTGGACTTTATTTCACATGAAAAGTTCAAACAAATTACACTTTGCAATTTACAAGTCTAGAACTACACTGTCAAGAAAAATGTAAAGATATATTGGGGAAAGGACTCGGTGTTATACAAAAAATAAAAATAAACTTTCAAAAAATCTATAAATTCTCCGTTTAGGCCTTATTGGTACAAGTTTAACCAAGTTTGCTTTCACATTAGTAATTCAAGCTGTTGGAATCGCTCATTGTTCTACATCTCATCAAAGCAAGAGTGTATGGGTGAGAAAAAGCAGAAAGCCTTGTTTCTGCGCTAACGGCCTATAGAACCACATGCTTACGTAAGCACAGAATTCTTTGTTACAGAGCCGGGAAATTGGTCCCAGATCATTGGAATTCCCTCATGTTCTATGTCTTGGTGCCCTTTGGATTATCTTAGATCAAAGTTGACCCTTCTCCTAGTTCACTTTTAGGAGACTCTCTTAATTTCCAAACCCCATCAGGAAAGAATATTAAGTTCAAACTAATCACACATATCTATACCGTATGTACATTGCCTCTCTCCTCTATAAACAATTGAGATTTACAAATATACATACATCAGGTTGACAAACGTATTTACAATGGTGCTTCTATAACATTTGCACTGCTTGCTCATATTAAACCAAGAATTGATGATATGAAAGGAAAAAAACTAATTAAAACTAATAAATGATTAAATGAAAATTTATGACCTCAGTAACAGAGGCTTAGGTTTTGATATAAGCCAACGATCTGACTTCTCTAATGCAGCCAAGTGGTTCACCAACCAATCATGGACAGAATTTGATAAAACTCCTGTGCGCTGTTTTGTTAATGCATAACGCATACCTGTGCATTTAAAACATTTATATGCCCACGGTACATGAGGTCAAGTGGGAACTATCTATCGGGTTTGCCTTTGCCTTTTTTTAGTGACTGGCCAGCGGGACCACTTAGCTTGTCATGTCACTCAGCTTTCAAGAATTAGGGAGGCTTTCCAACACTGAGCTAGTCAGCAGGACCACTTGGAGATAATTTTGACTGGTCCTCAGATCTGTCAACGTAATGCTGATTTATAGGCAAAATTATAAAGAAAGAAACAATAAAAGTCACAAGTGAAATTTTCAGCTGAGTACAGTGTCTAGTTGCTGAGAAAACAGCAAAAAACTGTCACTGAGAAACGATTCATGCATGGATCGTTTCTCAGATTCAAATGTTTTTATTGATTTCTAATCAACAGACGGGAATTTCAGACAAAATAATTTCGCAGGATGCTTACTACCGTTACCATCTTTACAACAAATAAGCTTTTGGATACAAATTACGTTCTTTTGTTTTCAGGGTCATTACCAAACGACGACCTAACCTTCAAAGGGTCTGTATACGCTTGGTAATCACTCTTAAAATTAATGGCAATAAAACTCATTGGTTAGAAATACAGCAGCTTTCGATAGTATAAAGCATTTTGAGAAACATTTCACTTCGAAGTAATGTGGTTATGTAAATAGATAGCAGATTTTATGCCCCAAAGTTTGAATCTGAGAAACGTTTCCGTCAGAAACGCTTCTCAGATTATGAATTCGTGGACAGATATGCTCCGGATTTCTCAAAAACGCGACCACCTTTTGAAATGAAATTTTCACAGGTTAGTTTTATTGTATATATCTACATTTATATAGGATTGAAACAATCGAACGGTTCCAAAAACCAAAGGTATACTTTGCCTTCAAGGGAGAATGCTGTTTATACAGCAGTGTGTAATTGACTTGAATGTTTGTCTTGTCTGGTATAAAACTGACCTTGACTCTGAGCAAAACAACACGTCTTTATACCCCTTTCCTCTGCCAATTTTTATGTTCACAACTTCTTTCTTTTAAAACGGAACCCAACGTTAGCTGAGCAGGCTGACCAACTCTAAGATACTCCCCAACTGCTGTTTCATGCGCTCTTTTAGATTAAGAAGCTTCTCAGTAAACGCCTTCATCATCACCAACATCACCCTCCTATAAGAAGATAAAGATGAAACGCAAAAGCGGTAGGTTAAAATCAAAAACATTGATCAAACCTCTCGGTCTGCTTTTAATTCATGCCATATTTGGGAGTCAATGTCCCTGTGTGTGTTACACAGTGTAGTGCACATTTTAGGCAACTCGGTGGTTACACATTTACGAGTTGACGTCCATAATGGCGAGCATGGCAAGAGTACTCATATGTGACATTGGTGCCAAGGTTCTATAGCCCATATGCGCATCCAAACGATCAGCAAGCAAAGATTCTGGGTAATCAGGCCAAGCATCACTGACAACCATCACAACCATCATGGCAACCGCTCAAGTACGGTAGCCTGCAAAAGAGGCATCAAGTCAAAGAGTAACTGGTCCCCTCTCAGTCTTCTGTGATTTTGTGACATGTCTAACTCTATGATGCAGTTTAGGGTGACCATGTTAAACATAATTCTTTCGAAATGGAATCGCGTAAAAAAACTTGCATTTTCACACTAGCATTCTAAACGTCCTACAAGTGCCATGAAGCACTTGGAAGTTTTTAAGAAGCGTGCACGCAAAGTAGTCACTTTTTGGAGCTAATCAGCGTTGCTTTTCAGTACATCCCTACCAGGGGTTAGTGACAAGAGGTATCCATACAGCGAGCTGGCCTCCTCTGTCTTAGAAATTCAGTTTTTGACCTTGTGGCTTGGAGTAGCTTGGACATAAAAAGCTTCTTAAGTTCAATGAATAGTTGATGAGTCAATTATTATTAAACTTGACCAAGTCTACTGGTGTATTGTTGTTGATTTTAAGTGATTAGGGTTTCGAGCTGCACTGAGTTTCCCTGCAAAGTATTGCTCAAATCCAACTCACCTGATTGAGTTTCTTGAATTCTACCACCTGAGCGAAGATGTGCTCCAGGATGTGCTTAGCGTCTCGGGAGTCGGCTGGCAGCTTGTTACTCACGCCTAGAATTTCTCCGCACTCTCGGACGTAATACTCCAAGTCATCGTCCGTGCCTGAAAAACAAATTGTAGCGTCATAGATTGGCAACTTCTCCTAAAATTAATGACCATACAAACTTCAACAAAGTCATGAGATAAACTATTCCAGATCTCATGTGGTGAATGCATCTACACAGTACACAGTCAACCCTCCCACTGTCTGACCATTCAATAATATCCACTGTAGTTTTGAATGATAGATATAGTATGCCAGACTGCAATATGATATGAGGTGAATGCATCTACACAGTACACAGTCAACCCTCCTACTATCTGACCATTTAATATTATCAACTGTGGTTTTGAATGATACATGTAGATAAACTACACAATGACATCATGTGTCGAATGCATTTACACAGTGCACCCATAGTGAACTATTTTCGTGAACAGAAACGTACTGAAGTGAATTGAAAGTTCATTCCATTAATATTTGATGAAATTCAAACTTACATTTGTTTGTGATTTGTGCGAGTCGGACTTTTTCTGATGAGAACGATTCATCCAAGTCAAACAGATCCAAGGCTGGTGCCGGGAGCTCCCTGAATGCTGGAGGAAAGACCTGTAAGCAAGACACAACATCTTATTAATTATACTAAGATGGGGACTTGAACCAGGGACCGGTAGCTTGATGGAACAGTGTGCTACCAACTGACCTATCTAGCCCAAGGTATTAGGTAGTCATCTTCAGAAAAAAAATTGACAATGGTCAGCATGTCAGCCTGTAAGGATGACACATGACTGTTTAAATTCTATTAAATGGAGAAGATGGGGACTTGAACTGGAGACCGGTAGCTTGATGGAACAGTGCGCTACCAACTGACCTATCTAGCCTAAAGGTAAGGGATCTCCAACTTTTAATGGAAAATGTCAACATAGAGCTAGACAATTAAGTTGGTGGAACACCCCAACACAAACTTGTTGGTTGCTTGTCCAAGTTCCAATCTAAGGTACTATTTTCTTTGTTTATATAGCAGCTTTTATTTGTACCCACTGGGTTTCCCCGACTTCTAATTCTGAACTTACCGCTGGTTGAAGTGAAGGAAGAGGCGTCTCAAACTGTGGTTGGATTAAAGCAAGTTGATCATGCTTGACTCCAAGATGCTCAAAGGACCTACGCAAGTTGAAGAAATCACTTTAATTTGCAATAACAAAATAAACATATAAAAACAAATCATTTATTGAAAATTTTAACTTTTTCAAAAGGAAAAAGGAAACTGCTTTGCACAGTGTGTTTTTTTCCCCCAGTTTTGTATGGAACGTAAAAAATAAAGAAAAGTAAATCAGCTGAAAAGTTACACTTTTGAGGTTTCAAACTCTCTTAGTGTGGACAAAATTGGTAATTGCCAAAGACCAGTATCCACACTCGATGTGACTCTATTTCAAGGGAAGTTTTCCGCAGTCTTAGCTCAATTGCAGCATAATCCTGAAAAGTAAGTCTCTGTGTCATCACAAGGGTAGACCTGAGAGCAGCTTAGGATCAATTTTAGATTTCTATGACATGGAGCCAAGGACCACACCCCAAGATATGAGTTGATAACATACCTGATAACTTTGGGTACCGTTGTAGTATCCAGAGTGTAGAGTTTACTACTAAACAATGAGTTGAAGTCACGGGGAGTGTCGTCGTGCTCTTGCAAGCAGCATCTTAGATTGTCTGCTAGCTTGGCCGTGTCGGGCAACATGTTGTAATCAGATATCTATCGGTCACAATAAAAAAGATTGCTCTCTGATCAGATTCAACACACACCAACTCTTCTTCTGTTTACAATATGATTGACATTGTGCATTTCCAGGGTACTTCCTGGTAGGCATGCCTAAGTTTATGGCGTGTCATAGCCGAGCGGTTTACTAATACAATGTAATAATAATAATAGTGGCTTCTTATATGGCACTCAAATACCTCACTCAGTGAGCACTCCAATATTATTACCCCTGGTCACTGGGCCATTTATTTTATTCTTTAAACCATCTCAGCTCCCTGGGGAGTTTACAGCCTGTGCTGCCAAATATGTCACACACCAAAATAGATCAATCACAAGAACCATCACAGGTATCCAGTTACCCCTGGTTGAAGAGAAGCAACTATAGTCAAGTGTCTTGCTCAAGGACACAACTGTCACGACCCGGATTCGAACTTGCACCCAGTAAGCCATTGGGAAAGTGACATCTAATATGAAACATTCATGCAAATATTTCCCTTTGACCTTCATGAATATTCATGAGGCTTACCTCCGGATCCTCTGCATCTATGGCATTGAGTACAACATTCTCTGTGGTAAGCCACAGGGATAACGATATCCAATGAGAAACATTCATTCAAACATTTCCCTTTTGCCTTAATGAATATTCATGAGGCTTACCTCTGGATCCTCTGCATCTATAGCATAGTGGTAAGCCATTGGGATAACGATATCCAATGAGAAACATTCATTCAAACATTTCCCTTTGACCTTGATGAATATTCATGAGGCTTACCTCTGGATCCTCTGCATCTATAGCATTGAGTACAACATTCTCAGTGGTAAGCCATTGGAAGATGACATCCATGATCTTTGCGTTTTCTTCCTTGTCGAGATACTGGTCGCTGAACATGTGAACTGAGCCCAACACAGCCAGTTTGCCTTTTGAATACTGCGGAGGAAAAGTCAACATTACCTTCAAGAATAACATTTTGTTTTTAATGAGCAAGTGAAATGTTAAATTAAATTTTGTGATGTACTTATTTTCCAATAGATAGTCTCCTCATGTCAGTGGGGAAGAAAATTACAAGTCTCTAACCTAATGTTAAAATGCTGTAAATAGCCATTGCATACAATACCATTCTGGGGCAAAATTTGTCAACATTCAAATCATCCGACAACATCATTCTGAGAAAACTGGGTCTGTAAATTTGTTGTACGGGAACGTTTGGTTCATTCCGGACTTTAAACGATATTCAATCATTCAAAATGGCCTTTAATTTGACATCTTGTCTGACAAAATATTCCTCCTTGGAATGCAAAGACCCATTAGTTGTTGAAATCCAATGAAGTAATGTTTCAAGTTTTGCTCCGTGAAAGTCAGGAAGGAACAAGAAAATTGCTGTACAAAATGTACAGATCCACTCTTCTCAGCGTGATGTTGTTTGATGCTTTGGATGTTGAGAAAGGTTATCGAATGCAATGGCAATTTACACCATTTTAATGAGAGGTTACAGTCGGAGACTTGTAATTTTTTTTTCCCACTCACATGAGTACTCTATCTATCTAACTGTCTGCAATTATTTTGTCAGCTCCACCAATCCTGCTACAGGAAGTCGAGTCAAAAGAGGGCGGTATTAGACAAAATTTCTACACAATTCAAAGTATGGGGGGACAGAATCTCCTGTCACACCTGCTGTAGCAAAAAAAAAGCCAAAGCTGGTCTGACCTTTAAATTGTTTTACTAGTCACCTTTAAACATACCCAACACCTCCCGCAGCACATACTTTGCCATAGTATCTTCTCACCCCTTCACTGTGTATGTTCCAAAGGCCAGAACTGTGAGATATTCAACTCAGACCTTTCCCTGAAGCTCCCTACCTGTTTCTTGCTTACCACCATCTTACAATCTTCCACAGTTCAAGAGAAATGTGAACAAACATTTCCTCTCACTTTAAATTTCTCCTTATTTTGTAGCCCTCACTCTGGGTGTCCTTTTGGCCTTGAGTTGGATGATTTCTCGTAAAAGAATAAAGAAAGCATTTACTAACCTTGGATGAGTGCAAAGCACATATTGGTCTGTTGAGTGGGAAGGATACCGTTCCCGTTGATAAAATGGCTGTTGCTGGTTTGGCTACGTTTAACGTCGCTCCGAACGGGTACAGATAGGTTAAGGCTCTGTCAGCACAAACAGCAAACATTACTGGTGTCAATACATGTAATGGTTAAAGTGGGGCCTAATTTCTTAAAGCTGCTTAAACAGAAAATGTTGCTAAGCAATTTTCTGCTAAGCAAAAATAAGAAGGATACCAGTCACAGACTGTACAAATTACATGTCATTTTGGCTGGTAATCTTATTCTGGTAAACATAATTTTGTTGCACTTAGCTCTTATTTGGGCTTAAGCAGCTCTAAAGCAGAAATAAGAAGAAATGAGCAGGACACAGTCACAAATGTTACATGTGACATGGTATTCTGGCTGGTAACCTTATTCTGGTAATTAAATGTGGTCTTTTGACTGGTAAGTATCTTTCTAGAAACTAGATTTCTGAAAGAAATTCACAAAATAGTAGCTTGCCATACTTATGTATAATAAATACAATCATTATAGATAAGACATATTAAAAATACACTATGTCCATGCAAGATTAGGGGAAATTTGCAGTGCATTTACAATCTAAAAAATTAATGTTTATTAGACTGTCATGCAACGAAAATTCATATCTAAAATCATCTATAGCTGCTCTACAAGACAAGACAGAATACACCATCAAGTTAAATAAAAGAGACAAATTAAAACAGTTATGCAAAGATAATTTCTAAGTGTGCTCCTTGTGCAATGCTTTGATCAAGCTACCTAAAATAAACTAAAATAAGCTACCTAAAATTTAACTACCTAAAATAAAGTTTAGTTGGATGTAAGACTGTGCGAGTCTTGCGCTAATTGGAGCAATGGGCTCTGTTTAAGTATGCACTTTTGTTTCCTTCACGTGTTAAAGTACTGTGCGTGAGCAACCCAAGGTTGCCAACGTGTTTGAATATACAGGGGATTTGCACGTTCCATAGCATTATTTTTAAGCAGGCCTGGAATACACCGATCCATTAAGCCACGCCCATTTCTCATTGACCAATCACAACCGCGAAATCTGATCACCATTTGAGCCGTTTGGCGATCTTTGCTCTAATGGTGATCGGGTTTCGCGGCTGTGATTGGTCAACTCGTAAGGAGGCAGGGCTTAATGGATTGGTCTATTACACAGAGGCCACAGAGGCCATGGGCTCTGTTGCCCTGGTCTTGGCCTTGGTGCCCCTTCAAAGGTTCCCATAGACTTTAAGATTCTCAAATAGAAGTGCCCTTAGCAAACTGAAAATGGCCTCTCAAACTTGAAATTCCATACAAAGTATCAGAATAATGCAACAATGAGTATGGGGTGCAAAAGAAACAGAAATAAAATCAATTTTGAAAATTTCAGTCCTTGAACTTCCTAAAGATTTTTTTCTTTTACTTGGTGCCTCTGCCTAATATTAACCTTTTAGTACCTGGTGGCACCATATATGTCTCATTGTTTCTCCATTTTGAACCATCGACAGTGAAAAGGCAAATAGACTGGTCCTTTTTTGTTTTTGTTATAATCAGACCAGTGTTAAAGGGAGACTGTCGCCATGATCATAGCAGGCTTGTGGCTGTACATGGAACTATGAACAATTACTGCATGCACGCGTTGGTCGCCACATTACAATGTAATAACGATGGTACCCTTTATGTGACGGACAGCACATACGGACAGTAACTGGTTGACAGTTCACAATTCCATGTACAGCGACAGGCCTGCTATGATCATGATGACGGTTTCCCCTTTAACAAGTGCTGTTGTGCACAGGGCAAAATAGAGAAAAAGGTAAACAAACAATTCAAAGCAGTGATGTCGAGGATTCTGACTTGCTAATTTATTTTCAGTTTCTAGGCGAAGAGGAAGTGTCCTACTTCTTCTAAAGCAAAGTTCAAGGTCTGAAATGAATTGTTCTAAACACTTAGTATAAAATTGATAGCAAACATCCATGCTTTAAGTTGCATATAATGGTGAGACTCACTCCCTATAGTTTGAACATTTCTCGTCAGTTATTTCAGATGCAGGAGTGACTGACTGAGTTGCAGAATCTTTCCTTTGGGGGGGGGGGGTATTTTGTACACAAGAGAGTTTTAAAGGAGAGGAAGAAAAGTGTTACAGTTTAGACAGGAATCATGGTTTGATGAATATTCAATTATTCACATGTGTTTTATTGGGGGGGGGGTATTTTGTACACAAGAGAGTTTTAAAGGAGAGGAAGAAAAGTGTTACAGTTTAGACAGGAATCATGGTTTGATGAATATTCAATTATTCACATGTGTTTTATGAATATTCAATGAAGGACAAAATGGTTGATAAAACAATGCTGCATGTTACTCACAAATATCCTCTTATGAAATGCATTGAATGAACGGCTCACTGATGGTAATTTGGTCTAACTCACACATATATCCAGGGATGATGAAAGTCATTCCTTACAAAAAAGTCTGAAACTACGATCTCAGGAGGTATATTGAAATGATGGCATTTCCACCTTTTGGTAACCCTTGGAGCTCTAGATTTCAAGGAGTTTCTGGGAACAACATCCTCAGCAGTAGAGAAAAGTTGGATTTATTTATATCAGATGAAAATAACAGCTATTTTTGTCACCAAACAAATACAGAAAAGTCTGAATTCAGACAAACGTCTAAATGTTCTTATCCCTGTTTATATGCGAGGTGTGAATATGTATGAGATGATCTGTAAACATTGGCTTTATCAGCTAGCAGCTGCTGCATTGAGACACACCCCTTACGATGAATATTCAATAGGTCTATATGTGGAAACATTAGCTCATCGGCAATTAACTTGGTTACGAAATGAACTTTGACACTTATTTAGTTTTTCTCCAGATTTAAAAAAAGGAACTACCTGAATTTTCATTACTACGTCAACAATTTAATAAAATCATACAATTTCCCCGAAAGTTTGATGAAAATTTGCTTCATTTCCAATATGCAATGGCCGTGTGCACAATCGAAAAGACAGATTTGTAATCGCCAAATATCCCCAAAATATACAAAACTGATGAACATAGAATTCATGGAAATGAAAGATGGTAGGGGAAGGAGTAGATTTGTTCTGAAAAGATTATTGCAACTAGTCTCTTTGGTAAAATGTTTCAGGTTTTACTTATAAACTTTATAGAAATTTAAGAATTATTTTTGTGTTGAACATGAAACATTTACTACAGCAGGAATTGAACCTATGACCTCCGGATTAATGTGCTGGCGCTCTACCAACTGACGGTCTCCCTTTTGTTTGTCAATATCTTTGTTCGGGGGGGTGCCAGTCAACCTGTACTGTAAGTGGCATATAGCCAGGGATCACACCCAAGTTTACGATACAACCTGGGAAGCGGCAGCAGAGGGTGATTTTACTTTTTTAGAAATCTGAAAAAGGTCAGAATGGCTACTTACTTTGTGTCATTTCCAGCTTCATCTTCACCGATGCTCTGAACAATCTTACCTGCTGATACACTGATTGCTCTGGGGAATCAAATTTAATAAACAAATCTTATTCAAGTCTTCTGGAAACTTTTGGTGATGGTACAGGAATGAATGGTCTCAGCATGTCATGGCTGAGCGGTCAAGCATACCGGACTCAAGCTCTGGTGCTTCTGAACAGCAGAGTATGGGTTCAATACCTGGTCTTGACACCTGTGTCCTTAAGCAACACACTTAACCATTATTGCTTCGTTCTACCGATGGGACGTAAAACTGTTGGTTCTGTGTGTTGTGTAATGCACGTAAAAGAAAAAGTTACTCTTATCGCTAAGAAAAGAGGTAAACAACTTCTTCTTTTTTCTTTTTTGGGGGGGGGGGGTGTTGACATATTTTATCTAAATCCTCATTAATTCATGTATTCCATGTGATGTTATTACAAAATGATGTTAAGTACAACTGACCTGTTTAAGACTCCATTTGCAACCAGTGCTTCTTTCGGATGAAAATATTTGTAGTAGGACGTCCTGACTACACTATCTATTTTGAAACAAAATATTTTCAACAATCACAAATATAATTTGAACTAACTTTAAAAACCCATACAATTGTTTATGAAAGTTAATATTTTAAAACCATTCAGCTGCAGGTGTTGTGTATGGTGGCATGACTGTTAGTAGAACTAGCTGTTTACAGCACTTTTGTAATCTTATCGAGTGGTACGTATTGCCAATGCTTTTATATACTTTTATATACTTATCGGACCCTGTCCTATTGCAGTCGTCCTCTATGTGCATTGTGCAGACAGGGTCTGTTTTGGTGGTTTTTTTACAATTTTACTGATTTTCGAAGGGTAAAATTGAAAACCAGATTAAAACCTTGCTACAAGACAGTAAGGCGACAGCTGTAGGCACATTTTTGTGTTTCCATCAATAACATAAAAACTGTTCGGTCAAATCCGGTCACACTACACGTAATCCTCTATTAGAAACCCCGTTTGAAACAGTGTAGTCATCCATTGGGTTGAGTTCACTAGCAGGTCACCATGACCCTTTGAAGTTTAGCCAGCGGCAGTCCCCATTGACATGTCCACACAAAACAAAAAACATGCATTGTACACACCTTTTGAATTACGAACAGATTTTTGCCTGTGCATTTGTACGGAACCTTAAATTTGGTTTATGGATAAGGTCTGACAGTCAACATAATGTTATCTATCTTATCATCAGGCTACTACAAAGTCTGCCTAGCATGGGAATTACCTTGGAACCACCTCCAAACAGACTTAATTGACCTATAATTAAACATGCCTTCCAATGATGCGAACTTCCTTCATCAGTGATTTTTTGGAGCCTCGGGTCCCAAGGGTTAGAATAGAAAGATTATGTAGCCTGCTGAATAAAATTTAATCACTAAAGTAAAAATTATTCTTTCAATATTTTATGGCCAAGATACAATGAAATGTTTACCACTGTTGACCATGATGCCGTAGTCTTCCAATAAGAAGTTAATATTTGTGTCAAATTTAGTCTCTCCGCCTTCCCCCACCATGACAAGAACGCTGCCTCCTCCATCAATAAATTTCTTGATGACTTCGAACTGATACAAGAAGAAAAATATCTGTTAAAGGGTGTGTACAACATTGGTAAGAATGAAAATATAAATGCTCACAGATTTGCACATAACTTACATGGTATAAAGATGGTCATGGTAGAAAACTTCCCTTGAAATAGTTTTGCTTGAAATGCCATAGTTTTTAGGAAATGAGTAAAACAATAGTCTTTATCCTGCAGGATAAATTCCGATGTTTGAAAAAAAGTTAAACCACACAAGGGGGCTTTTCACTGTTTTCTCATGACTCCGAAGACCGATTTAGCTTAAACTTTCACAGGTTTGTTATTTCATGTATATGTTGGGTCACATCAAGTTTGGATACAGGTCTTTGGCAATAAATGTTGTACACACCCTTTAACTACGAGACAGATTAGTTATGGGAGGTTTTTGTAACCAGAGTTTGTTCTATCAACAGAGCCCAGTTTCATAGAGCTGCTTAAGCACAAAGCACAACAAAATGAAGCCTACCAGAATAGGGTTACCAGCCAGAGTACCAAGTCACTTGTACCATCTGTCACTGGTATCCTACCTATATTTATGTGTGTTGTGTTGTGTTGTCATTTAGCCTTCAAGAAAGACTCTGCTAGGGTCGAAATGTCAGGCCACTAACTAATTTTTGTATTAAATTTTGGTTTAAAGAAATATTGTGTTTAATGAAGAGATTTGTATACAAACCTCTGGTGCTGTGAATTTCTCTCGAGGTCCAGCTAGGACAAACACCTTCACTCCTGCAAGTTTCTCTTCAGTAATCTCATCCTTTTGACTGTAAAAATCAATCAAAATACAATCAAACAAATAATAATAATATAGGTTTTCCCGGCCAATTTAACAAAATTGTCAATCAATTTAACGCCAGGTTCATTCAATTTAGATCGAAGTTGAAATATCGCGCAGATAGTAATTCAAAAATTAAAAAGAATCATTCAATTTCATTATCCGAGCATTCTAACATCTTTTAGCTTCACTCGTCTTCATAAGAGGTGCATTCAAGTGAAAAATATTGCAATGTTCATTCAATTTCGTCTGAAGCATTTGCAAGGGTTAGTCGTGCATTCATTTTCATGAATGGGCAAACATTTTCCACATTTTTCCAAGCAGTTTCGTACATGTATCTGCATGTCTGATTGTCTTCATTCCTATAAAAGCCTGAACATCTCAGAGTTAACTAAAACTGCCGTTTTCAATCCGTGGATGAACACCTTGCTTTCTCAGCTATTATTTCTGTACAAGTTTTCAGACCGATAAGATGGCGGCCCGTGGTCATTACAACCGAGTAAAAAATATAGACAGGGAAAGATTGATCGAGGCTTTTGAGAGCCCCGTTACCGATTATCTAGAGTTAGCAGATACTCTTGGAATTAAAAGAGCAACTGCAAGAGCCATCGTGGTCAACTATATACGCACTGGTCGTCAGCACAGGCTTCCAAAAGGAGGTGCGCGCAACACCAAGATTGACGAAGACATGCGTAATGAGCTTCAACGTATGATAGACATAAACCCACTTCTGACTCTGAAGCAAATGAAAGAACGCCTAGAGCATGCCCTGCCTGACAAGCCGCAGGTTTCTTCCAGTACCATTGCTCGAACCCTGGACGGCATGTTGATGACACTGAAGATGGCGGAGGATGTGCCTGAAGTTAGGAACTCACCACGAGTAATTAACATGCGTGCTGAATATGCACAGTGGTTTCTACGTCATGGTGTATTAGCCCACTGTGTCTTCATCGATGAGACAGGTTACAACATCTGGACGAGACGTTCTTTCGGACGAGCCCCTCGTGGAGTCCCAGCAAGAAGAGTGGTCCATGGGCAACGTGGTCGGAACTGCAACGTAACGTTTGCAGTATCCAGTGAGATCGGGTTGGTGTACCATCGCATTGCATGTCAGACCGTCACCAGAGCGAGGTTTGAGGAGTTCCTGGCGGCAACAGCACACGAGTGCGAGAATGTCTTTCCCCTGGATGAGCCAATTTTCCTAATCTACGATAACGCTCGCCCACATGTGAACGCACAGCTGCCCCCTGATGCCCATCCCTATATCCAGTTGAAGCGACTCCCTCCATACTCGCCGTTCCTAAACATGACAGAAATGGCTCACTCTGCCTTCAAAGCGGGAGTGAAGAGACAACTGGCCCTTCCAGAATGGCAGCAACGAGTAGGGGACCGAGACGCCGCTCAAGAAGCAGGACTGAACCTACAGGAGTGGAGATGTGATCGTGTGATGGAGGTGGCGCAGGAAAACGTTGGAGAAATTACCCAAGAGAAGTGTGTCCGATGGTACAACTATTCCCAAACATATATGCCCCGATGTCTAGCACGTGAAGAAATCGAAGGGTGAATTCAGCAACGATGTATCCCCAAAACACCTCCCCAAAATGAAACGGTTTACAAAAAGAAAGAATAAACATACCCACAGCAAGAGCATATCTTATAGAATTATGAAGAAACTGAGTTTAAACTGACATTACAGTAGCCTTTGAGAAAGATCTGAACGTCAGACCCTTCTATCTTTTTGTTGTTGAAACTTTTAAACAAATGTAATGATTAAATGAACAAGACAAATCATTAATCCTGTTAAGTTGTTATGTTTTGTGATATAGCTTAATTACTTTATTTTCTAAGTTTGCAACCAGCATATAATGAAAAAGGACCTTAGAGGAAATTACAGATCATTTAAATTTGACTTATCACTTCATGAAAATGACTGCCCATAAACGAATTAGAAAGGAAAAACACCGTCGCATGTCTTGTGCGCTCCACCGCTCGCTAATTTGAATGCTCTAAAAGTAAAAAGACTCGAAAAACGTCATGCAATAATGCACACATTTGAGATTTGAATGCACCAACACGAAATAGAATGATCATTAACGAAAACGAATGATAAAAACAAAGTCCCGAATGCACCAACACGAAATAGAATGATCATTAACGAAAACGAATGATAAAAACAAAGTCCCGATTGCCTACAAAATAAAATTGAATGCCACAACAAGGAAAAAGAAACCCTACTTTGCCCTGGTGCGTAAAATTCGAGTCAAATTGAATGCTTGAAAATGAAAATGAACGAAAACTTTTGGTAATTGACCGGGAAAACCTATAATAATAGCTTGCATTTATATAGCGCTTAATACAGGGTTTCTAAGCGCTGATAAGTGAGATGATATAGCTTATACTGTAAACATGCTTAGATTGATCTAAATAAGTGGGTTTTGAGTTCAGTCTTAAATGAGTCCAGTGTAGTGGAGGCACGGATGTGGACGGGAAGGTTGTTCCAGAGAGTGGGTGTGGCAATTGAAAAGGTGCATTTTCGGTAGCGAGTGCGGTGATAGGACCAGTGTGGAATTCTAGGTGGGCGGTAGTTGATGATCGAAGAACACGAGACGATGGTTGCTTTTTGGGAATAAGTAATTCTGAGATATATTTAGGGGCTAGGCCATATTTAACTTTGTATGCAAGAGTAAGAACTTTAAATTGGATCCTTTGAAAAACGGGTGAAGGTTGGAATAGGTTTTTAATTTTAAACTTTCTAACCACATCACACCTGGACACAACAAAGTTTGTCTCTGCCCTTGCGCAGTATTATTTTTTCAGAACTTTTTGGAGCTTCTGAAGTAAGTATTTTTCTTTGAAAATACCGTAGCCACCATAAAACACTGACTTCACAAAGGAAAGACAACAAATATTCTCCTTTTATTAAGCACCAGGATTTGGTGTTGTTTTGTGAGGAAATATGAGCAGGCACTCAATGTGAACCACAGAACCTCGTCAGTAACTTCGTAAGCGTCAGTCATCTGACTGACTGGAATTTTTTTGAGGGCACCCTAAAGTTGTTCCTGGTGTTGAAAAACATCCGCCAGAGGCCAGTCCAGATAAACTTGGCATGTTGTCTGACGTAAAGTTGTTTTACGCTGTATAGTCTTTGAAACATCATATTACACTTTATTTTATAAAAGGTACCTTTCGGAAATGAAAAATTCCATTTTAGTTATTCAACAGGCACCAAGGCAGAGACCATAGAATATTATCTTTTGAAAGTTCAAGGACTAACATTTTTAAGCGAGATTTTCCCCGGCTTAAAAGTGGTAAACATTTAAAGTGATAATTGAAGCAAAAAAAAGAATGTCAAAACTCGGGAAAACGTGTTTGTAAAAAGTTTTTTTTCAAACATAAATGTCCTTTTTAACATTTTAATTTTTTGCATAGAAAACAGTGAGTTCTCCTCTCCCTTGACCTTGACGCATCTAAATGTACCTTGTGATCTTCCAATTGCTACGTAGCTTTTTATGTAAACTCTTGAAGCCATTCTGTGGGGTGAAGAGTTCTCGTTTTGATACATCAAACGCAATCGTAGTCCGTTGACTTTTATCTTCCGTATCCTGTTAAAAAAAATTATTTTGGTGTAGTGATCTATAACTGAAACAACCGCAAAGCGCGAGCTAATTACAAAGCACGAGCAAATTGCTAAGCGCGAGCGTGTGCGCGGTTGGTTTCTAATTAATAATATTGTGATTTAGAAGATGATGAATAACAATGATGGGAATAAAGTAAAGGAATGTAAGAATAAGGGAGAGTTTGGGTAAGATAGGAGAACAGAACAGAGCTCGAGCAGAGAGCTCTTAATAAAATAGTAATCGTTAAGAGACATCATTTACTTGCGTCCAACTTGTCATTGATTTGTCTGTTGGTGAACTTCAACTTCAACTTCAAGCCCTCCCGATTAATACTACTTACTATATTACTCCGCACGTACGTAAGGAACGAAAGGACCCAAACCCAGCCAAGACATTACATTGGATTTCAAACAAATTTTTTTTTTTCATTTTATTAAAGATAAATTGTCATTCTTTTTTTCTAAAATAGATGCAGAATCTTATCCACATTTTCACTCATTACAACCAAAGCGTAATCATGAATGAAAAAGTGGCAATTGGAATTTGGATGGGGAGTTTTGTTTCAATTCAATGTTTTTGTGCTATTCTCACAATCAAATTGTTTGGACTCAAACAAGATTAGTACATTAAACAGTTAATGCTTATTGGTCGACATAGGTCGAATCTTGTGCTTAGTCTCATAACCCTCTGGTCTAACCGTCGGGAGGATGGAGGATGGAGGGTTACGATTATCGCAACTAACTTTTTACCTACTTACCACCAACCCCCCCCCCCCCCCCCCCCCATCCTGCCCCACCCCAAGGCAACGAAAATCTGTATTATTTCTAGTCCTACATGGGGTAATTAGGCTTCAGAAAAGAAGGAATCCATAGTTATTGGTTGCAAAGGAAACAATTTATTACACAATTGTTAAAAATGTTCGTTCGCCATACCACAACTGGTTAAGGGCCGTGTCTGACTGATTGTTGTTTATCGTTGCCAACAACGCGGACCACATAGTTACTTCTTCATTTTGTTGAAATATCAGCTCAAATTTAAAACAAATAGTATCTGTAGCTAAAATTAAACTCTTTAATCAAGTATTTCTGAAGTTAAATCAATAAGTTATTCTTCAAAAACACTGAAATCGCCTACAATTTTGATGATTTTATAGCTCACCTGCGAAATCGGCGCCATGATGAATTCTGCTGCTACGAAACTATTTTGGTTTGTCCTCCTTCCCGTGTAGCAGAATCAGGATTCCGCAGTTAAAGGTGTATTTCGAATACGGGTTGGAGACTAAGAACGAGGCTGATATCCTAATGGACAGAATGATGGTGGAATGCCACTATAAGCCAACCTCGTCCCCATGGTTTACTTTATTTCCAACCATGTTTATCTCCCAAAGTCGCAAAAGTCGCTGCCAAATTTGATTTTAAATTGTTCCTGAGAGTTCAGGCTTCTTGAAAAAGTTAGAATGAAAGCGGGAATCGGTGGAAATAAATATTTTCTTTGCCCCTTTAAAAAAAAATTTTTTTAATGGCATTTTATGTGATTGTTTTGGCTTTTTCAAATAGTAAACAAAAATCAAAATGGTTATTAATTAAATTTTCTTAAAATATAGACTGTGAACAACTTTCGAGACGGTTTTCATGGCGATATCTTATATGTACTGCTCAGAATAGCAAGTTAAAATACTTGTTGCATAATGCTTGACATCTCTTGCTCTCAAAATAATTGTATATGATATAGGGTCATTCCGTACGGAAGCGTATTGCCGCCACATGAAAATTAAACATTGCCCCCCCCCCCCCCCCCCCCCCACTTTTTGAAGGGTGGGGGACACTATATCAAATGTCCCCCAGGTTTTTGTTTAACTCATGTATCTGATAAACTTTGACCAACTTAACATTTTTTAAACTAAATTGAACTAAACTACAGAACACATCAAGACAATTTTAACTATATTTCCGTGATTTTAGTCTCATGATTTTGTGTAAAGTAACCAGCGAAAAATACCCCCAATTGAAAACACGGCGCGCACGTGTGTACACGACGGTGCACGTTGAGCGCATTCTACCAGATGGCGCGCAGTATGCCGAATCAGCAGATTCAGCTGCCAAACTTACAGAGTTTTGTCAAATTCGTTGTGCAAATTAGTTGATTGCGCTCGACAGAATATGAACGCGAGTGGACTCAACAGAAGTCGCAAGCGGACGATTTGGGGCATCCTTTTAGTCGAAAATTTATCTTTTTTTGCCTGTAAAAATGCCTCCAAAAAACCAGCATTTTTCTAGTGGTTAATCGAGAGCTTTGGACATTACTGACATAATTATTTTAAAATAATTCCGCTTAACACTTTGTGTCTACTTGTGCGGGGTAAAAGGGCTTTTTAAACTCCTCCATGCAAAAAATTATTTAAAAAATTAATATTCCTAGATTAAGGTAATTGATGTGCATGAAGTTTAGTGAAATCACTCATTTACAAAAAAGCCACAGAGCCTGGAATTCCTGCAGGCATAGTTGTACACTAACCCGCCACATGAATAAACAAATCCCGCACTCTTTGTGTATACGTACACCTCACATAATACCAGGCACCGTCTCAGATTTTGCTATTTTTGTTTAAACAGTCCCCTTTGTGTGCCATGAATATACACACAATTTTATAGTTATTGTGTACGTATACACAAAAGTGTGGGATTTTTTCCGTAGTGTAATGTACATAATGCCTGCAGGAAGTCCAGGCTCCGTGGCTTTTTTGTAAACTAGTGATTTCACTCAACTTCATGCACAGCAAATACCTTGATCTAGGCATATTATTCATTATTTATTAATTTTTTGCAAGGAGTTTAGAAGGCCTTTTTTCACCACAAGTATAGACTATAGATATACAATGTATATTGCGGGGAAATGTGTAAATCTGTCAGTTATGTCCCACTTCGTCAATTAAAATTGAAAAATATGTTTGGTATTTGTTTGCATTTTTACAGGCGGACCCATAATATTCAGACCCCTGCCAAAAACTCATTGAAAATGTGGTTGGTATTCATATATCAGGTCACACATAATATACACCTAGTCTATAACAAAGTAAAACAACAGCAATCGGAAATTTCTCTCAGGCACTATAGAGCGTCTAAAAAATTACGAAAAGTCATTCCGCAGGGGGAAAAAATGTATATACCTTGGTGTGCAAATAAATAGGCTGTGCTGCTTCTGACAGTAGATTATAGTTGATGGTATAACAGATACCATGTTTATTAATTCGTAGCTATAATTTATATCTTGTCTCAATATTCCCAAAACACAAAAAGTAAATTTGAAGTGGCGTGGCTTAGGGTTTCAACTGTCTACACTCTTAGCAGTGATGACCGTGGTAGTGCTTGTATTTCCATGATGACAATTAGTTCTGTCTCTTGAAGTGTACTTGTTAGTCAATGTAATCCCAGTGTGAACGGTTTTAGGGGTGCATCCCTGTAGTTATATTCAATGCGCATATGCGATGTCAGTTATATCCTGCAATCAAATTTATCAATTGCAATAAATACCTCTAAAGATGCCAAGTCCGATTTTTGGCCGATTTGACCCCAAAAAAAATCTGATTTCCTGATAAAGTTCTTAAAAAGATTACATGAAAATGTTCGAACAGTCTATTCTGCATTATTGTGATCGGGGTGAGGACTTGCTTAAGTATTATTTCATCTTCTCTGATTACAGTCCCATGCATTGCATTCAATGGCTATGCAGGTCAGTATAAACTAACCTTGGAAACATGAGACTAACTTTGACTTGTGTTGTCCTGAACGTTTAACACGGTGTCACATTTTTAAATATTATACTTTAGGTTTTCTCGGTCAATTTCGGCAAATGAGCAGCCGATTTCATTTTCGTGCGTTCGAATTAAAGCTGTTTTGCCTCTCCAGTTGTTACTGCGTTTCAAATTCTGAATTCGGGCATTCAATTTCGTATTGAGGCATTCAAATTCCTTTTGCACTGTGTTCAATTTAGCATATCGTCATTCTTTTTCGTGACGCACAATCATCATTCACAATTTAGCAAAGCTGGTTCGATTGGAGATTTTACTGGTTAAATTTTTTTCAATTTCGTAAAGAGGCAATCAATTTCGCTAAATGAGAATTCAAATAAGTACGACTAAAGAAATACGAATAAACAGATAATCTGTATTAGGCAACTGTTTCGTATCTTCACTTTAATTCAGGCAAACCTTATTTTCTTTATTTATGGTTCCAGGAGACTTTACATGGGGCCCATGATGTTTTTTCTTCTTTGTTTTCGCCTATATTCTTTTTTGGGGGGATCTTTATTGGTTAACTGGCCTAATTTTGTATTGTGTTTGAATGGGGTGTTTCTTTATGTTTTTCCTGGTTTTTGTTGTTTATGTCGTTTCTTCCTCAACCATCAATCTGTTGGCGTGCCAGACATCTTGGCGTATATGTTTAGGTATGGTTGTACCACAAGCTGCAAACTTATTGAAATATGCGTGTAAAACTGTAGCAAAAGCTCGTCTTCGAAGTACAAAGTGACTCAAGTGCAAATAAGTGAACCGTATATGCCTTATTAACAAAGCGTTTTTTAGATTGCACAAATTACAGAAATGACTGCCCAAAAATGAATTTGAATGACTAAACACACGCCTCAAAAAGCTCCGGCGAATTTGAATGCTGCTTTGATGAATCGTTAAATTGAATGATTATTTTGTTAAATCGAATGACGCAACAGTACATTTGACTAGTCATAAAACGAAATCGAATGACCCTTTTTAGTAGCATTCGATTTCGCGCGAAATAGAATAGCGTGGTGGTTAAATTGGCTGCTCATTTGCCGAAATTGACCGAGAAAACCTATTTTATTCATAACAAATTCAGGACTGTACTTTAAGCTATCAATTTCAAAGCATTGTTGAACAAACATCGTCCAGCTGATACTTTCTCAAAGCTGATACCTTCCCCTGTCCTTGGAAAAAAAAAAGGAGAAGTTTTTCTCTGATCTGTAAGCGGTATAGATAGTTCCCAGCAGACGCCATCTTTACGGGCAAATCGCATTTTGGCTTGCAGGCGCTCAAATTATTAACGCAGCCGTGCCGTTTACTAACCAATCACGCAATGAGTTTTGTGAAATGTGCGCGTGCTGCACGCCGTTCTCACGCGTAACGCGGGACTGTGTGTTCCAAATTGCCCGTAAAGATGGCCGATTTACGTCATATTGCAACCTATCTATAAGAGGTGACTACTGCTACTTGGTTGCTGGTACAACCATGAATTGTGTACTCTCTAAACTTTAAACATACGGACAAAAGATTGTTCACTGCCTATAGACCATGTGACCTGTGACATCACAAAAGAACCACAGAGCCTTGACTCCCTGCAGGCACATTTGTGCGCAGCTCAATGGAAGAATACAACAAATCTTATGTTTTATGGAGATTGCACTGTCTGATTTTTCTCAACGTTTGATGTGAAGAAAGGGGGGGACATCTCAAAAGCTGTACAGCTGTTGCTTTTGTAAATTTTGAATTTATGTGAAAATTATGACACTAAATGTAAATTTTCCCATATGGCCTGTGTAGTATCTTACCCGTCAGGAAATGCATTATAATGTACAAGGTCACCACTCCGTAAACAAAGGTAACATGGTCTATTGAATGTACAAGTATAGAATAAATGTGTTACATACATGCTGGGTGCTATCATCATGACCACTGTTAACCACTGCAAGGAGTCACAAAAACATGTCAAATGACCTCTCCTATACTTATGGCAACCCAACTACATTTGTTGAATACTATCACACTCTGAGACAATCTCGTTGAGTATGTAAGTGATATTAAATGAAACTCACCTTTGAAAACATATTAAGCTGAGGTAAGCCCAAATCTTCAAGTAAGATAATAAGTCCGCCATGATACAAATAGATTGATGTGTATGCGCACGCACACGCATGCCCTGAATGTTACCAATTGGTAAAAAAAGCACTTTGTCTCGCCTTTTCCCCAGCAACTGAGACTTTTGATAACAGAGTTTACCTAACGACGAGGCAATCACAATCAAATATGCTCAAAATTGGTTAGACTTTCGTTTTTAACCATTTATTGCGTAACAAATGCTCAACGTTAATGACTGACAGATAAATAACAATTTATACATGTTTATGTGTGTTGTGATGTAATTTAGCCTTCGAGAAAGACACGGGTAGGTCGAAACGTCAGGTCATTAACTATTTAATGCTTTTGGGATTCTATTATTTTTTTATTTTTTTTAATGCCAGTCGTCCGTGCATTAGCCGTCGTCATCGTTGAAGATTGGAATTCCCAACTGGACTGATAACAGTGACCTGCGGTTCGGATACAGCACACAGATTGTACGTCACAACGCAAACAGTTTCCCGCGTCTGCTCTCAAACGTATGTATCGTAACTCGGCTCTCATCAGACAATCTGCTGCATGACACACCATACCAGCAAGACTGCCATTTACGCTGACGACTCACTTAACAAAACAGTGCACGAGGCTCTTTGTCCGTCCGTGACTGTCGGATTCTACTCAACAACAAACCTGAATAATGGAGTTGGTGAACATAGCTTCATGCAACAGCCAAGAACTCATGGCCGCTATCCGGAAATATGAAGGCATCTATAATAAATCCTGCATTAACTATAAAAGCCTAAATTACAAAAGGAAAGCCTGGGCAGCCATTGCTAATGAATTGAATACAGACGTGACCACCGTGCACACACGCTACAACAACATCCGTACTTCGTTCTCAAGATATTTGAAAAGTATCCGGTATTTTCGGTGTGGATTGGAAAGCAGTAGCAGTATTGCTATTAAACCAAAATATGAGTTTCTTCGGTGGCTTATTGTGCACATTAAGCACAGGAAATCTAAGGTAGTGACGTATGATGACGTCATGCAGGATCCATCGGGTAGGTACAACAATCATGGTACAACCGCCCAAACATGGACTGTCTGTACCCGCTTTGTTAGGTTGATGTACGTACAGGCAGTTTCATTCACACAGTACAGTCTGATCATGGTGGGTCTGATGACCTCTGATTTATAGTCGCTGTGTTCGTGCTGGATCTCAGACATAGTATGCTGCGGGTGCCATTACTACACAGCGTAGGACTGCTGTGTGTACAAACATATCTGTCTGAACAACAACGCAAAAAGGCGACCCAGACACTATGCGGGTTTTGTACAATGATTAGAAATGATCGGAAAATAAAGAAGTAAATTAATATCATCGTGAGTCGGTAGACAACCGAACTTTAAATTCCTGGCAATACACCGATATGGCGTGCATTTGATCGAAAACATGATCTCATAACAAATTTAGTGAAGTAACATGAATAACCCGAGTGATAAATCAAAATAATGTTATTCTTCCCAAACCACTGGTCGGTGGGAACGTAAACCTTTAGTTTTTTAAACGTTCGATTGTTTTAATCCTATATAAATGTAGATGTAGGCCTATAGAAAACATAACTGTGAAACTTTAAATTCAAAAGGTGGTAGGGTGTTTTAGATATCGCCGAAAAACTGTTTACGCAGGAAGAATAATACACAATCTGAGAAAATCTGACAGTAACGTTTCTCAGATACACATTGTGGGGCATAAAAATTGACATCTTTTTCCATAACCACATTGCTTCGAAGTAAACTTTGATTCTCAAAATGTTTTATACTATTGACAGCTGCTAGCTGTACTTCTAACCAGTAAGTTTTTTGTTTTTTTGTTTTTTTAATTTTTTATTTTTTTATTTGATATTTTATTAAAAACAAAACACAAATCGTAGCCCGCAGGCCAAATTGGATGTGTTCTTACAAATTATTAAAAAGGTACAAAAGAAGTTAATAGAAAAATATGAATAGATTTTTTAAACAAGATACATGTAGTGAATTTTTTTTTTTTTTTTATATAAAAATACAAAAACACAAAACAAAACATACAAAAATGAAGCAAAGGCAATAAAAACATTACAAAGTACCAGGACCCAAAACGCCAGAATCATTTGTTTAAAAGTCTGGTATAAAATGGGATGGGGCTGTTATAAAAACGTTTAGTTCTGGTAGGCAGTAAAGAGAGCTGGTGACTGTTGCGAAGGGTTTTCCCATGAATCTCTTGCCTAGTAGGTGGAATAAGGGATTGTGTACGGATATTATGGGTAATGTCTTGGGCGAATTTAACACAGTGCTCACTTCTCCTGGCAGACAGAGAGTCAAGTTCACATGCTTTAAGAGATTCAGTGTAGGAAGTGTAATTGTTACCCTGAATCATTTTACAAACCCGTTTTTGAACTCGTTCGATCTGTTTTGATTGGTTGGTAGTGATACCCGAGTGCCATACTACATCGGCATATTCCAGAATTGGTCTGACATAGCCTTTATATACAATAGGCCTACCTAATTCTTTAGAAGAAAAACCAAATTTTTTAAGTGTTCTTAACATAAATAATTTCGCATTAGCTTTTTTCAAAATGTGATCAACGTGAGTGTTCCATTTAAGGTCACTCTGTAACCAGACGCCAAGAATTTTTGCTTCCTTAACAATATTTAAGGGATAACCATTGACTAAGACACTGGAAGGGTGATTATCCTTTTAAATCCTTTTTAAAGTTTATTGTAATTCATTTTAAGAGTGATTACTAAACATATACATTCCCTTTAAACAAAAGTACTGGGCTGGTAAAAGTCAAATATAATATAAACAAAAATTATCTGAAAGACCGTTGTATAATTATAGTAAAACCATATAGAGAAAGGACAGATAGTGCCAATCCACAAGAGCCACCTTAAATATTGTCAAATTTAAGAAAACTGCATTGAACCAACCATCCCAACCACACCCCTATGATTGCCTATTCCTTAATATTTCAATTAGGTTTTTATAACGATGTTTTAAAGATGTATTCTTCTGAAAAAAATGTGGTGTGATTTATGTTGTCGGTGTTTTGTTCATTTTTTAGCGACTGTCTGAAGTAAAAAATAATGAGAAAATAGAATTAGCTGTTGCAAACTGCTTACCAACCAAAAGGACCTGTGGTATAAATGCAAAAAAATAAGTTAGTGGCCTGACGTTTCGACCCTAGCAGAGTCTTTCTCGAAGGCTAAAAAATAATGATAGTTTTTATAACGATGTGTTTAAAATGAATTCTTCTTCTGAAAACCTATAGTGTGATTAAAGGTTTTTGTTTTCGGTGTTTTCTTCATTTTTAGCGACTGTCTACTGGGAGGAGGATGAAGAGGATGATTTTGATCAGGTCGGTGATGAGGAAGACGTGAACCAAGGTCCGAACATCCCAACCACCAGTCAAGACTTCCCAAAGGTTGAGCCCGCGTTCGAACCCGAGACCATTAACATAGACGACTCCCCACAACATCAACGACAACCACCGATACGCTCGTGGTCGACAGTCGAAAGGGAAAGTATAGGGTCGACAGTGATGAACACAATTCAGCAAGTGAATGACACATTTACAATGTATGAAGGAGGTAGGAAACCAGACAACCTGGATGAGGATATGCTGTTTTGTTTGAGCCTGGTGCCCAAGATGAGGCGGGTGCCTGGTAGACTTAAGACATCCGCTCAGCTTCGTATCTTGCAAGTAGTAAGCGAACTGGAGATGTCTGAAGCAGGGTCGGTGTGACTGGCTGTTGTAGTCATGCGGTTGTTTCAACATCGGCTAATCCCTTCCCTTTTATGTGTTATTGTACATCTCACTTCGTGCTCGATATGGGGCACGGTGTACCCCCTCCCCCTGGTTGTGTCTTCATCTTGTGTCTTCATCTTGTGTCTTCATCTTGTGTTTGGAATACAACGAATTATTTAGAGGATTATAATGGGGGTGGTACTTCTGTAAAAGAGGAAAATGGTGCGTTAAAGGGAATTAGATATGGTGGCCCAGGTTATTCCTTTGAAAAAGAGGAATTATTGTTTGCAAGAAAAATAAGTTAGTGTTAAAATAAGAAAATGTTTTTGTTAATGCCCCTTGGGAATTTAAGTGTACAATTTCTAGTTTGGAGTCTCACTTTGCTGGGATACAAAATAAACATAATTAGAACATGGAATCACTTTGTACATATTTTGTGATTAATTAATCGAGTGGGTAGTGTTTCATCACACACACCATGTTAAAGTAATTGTGTGATTGCACACCCTACTCAAGTGTGTTAATGGCAGGGTGTACCTTTTTGTAATACTCCATCATTAGGTTTATAACCATAAAATCTACTTGGTAAAGAGCACTGTGGAGAGCTGTTTGTACTATAAAGCATTTGTTAGAAACGACACCCTCTGAAGTAATGTAGTTTTAGAGAAAGAGGTAATTTTTCACCAGAAGATTTGAATCTTACAAAGGATTAATTAAGGCGTGAAGCATACAAATTCTGTGCAACAAGAGTGTTTTTCCTTCCTCTTGCAACTTCGATGACCAATAAGCCCAAATGTTCACAGGTTTGTTATTGTGTGCAAAATGTTGGGATACATTTGGGTTAAGTGAGGATACTGGTCCCTGACAATAGACATTATGCATTGACGTCACCAAGCCGCCATCTTAGAGGTAAACTGATGATGAAACAATGGAAACGCGCTGATTTGTACGCGCGGCGCACAGGACTGGCCAATGAGCATCTTCCTTTTGACCTCTAGGTGAGGGCGCCCTACTCAAATGACGTCATATGCATAAGGTCTATACCAAAAGTATACACTGATACCCGCTGGCCCAGATCGGGCATGGTATATAACATCTCACTGTCTCACTACACACGTTTCAGGTTTTATACAGGTTTAACGGTTTTCACTGTGTTTTGTTTTTTTAATGGCTGAATCACTTTGTTCTAGTTGATTTGTTGTCAACACTGCATTAAAATATCACAAATTTGATAATAAATGAGAATAAAAAAATATCATTAAAATTACATTTTGTTTCTGCTACCGGATACTGGGTGACTTGAAATAGTTTAGTTCGATGTGTATCCAGTGAAGTCATTACTCAAATAATTGAAGGACTTGGTGAAGTTTAATTCTGATAAAGGAACGTTTCTCATCGATACCGGCATAAAGTTACAATTAAGTGTGTTTACGTTTCTCCAGCAGTTTGTTTTCTTTAGTCCGCAACCCCCACTGAAACTTTGATCCGACATTACCCCCCGAACCCCTCCCTCTTCCAACACCACAGTGTACCCACCCGTCCACCCCTCGGCCCCAAAGTGTGCACCTGAGGACACCTCTATCTAACTGAACTATATCTTGGCAATTGACTTTCCATATTTTCAAGAAGCAACAAGCCAAGGGCGTCGATGGGTGGGGGACGGGGGGGACATGTCCCCCCCCCCCCCCCCACTTTTTAGCATATCAGATGTCCCCCCAACTTTTTGGTTGACTATTCATTAGAAATATGCAACAAAATATGACAAAATATACACCATTTTCTAGATTTAATATTTCATTACAATTTTGTTCAAATAAAAGAATAGCGAACAAACGGTGAAATGTTTTCTTTTCATCTTTTGTTCTGATGGACCACGCGCAGAATGGTATTTTTGGCCTATTTCCGTTTCTATACAGACAATAGACGAAAAGTTTCGTCCAAGACATGAACGCCAAAATCCCGCTTACATACCTTGTTAGCATTCAAGTTATGCGTCGTTTGTGTATGCTATAATGTACGGTACACGATCCCTCCACAAAGGAAGTCTGTGTGTGCGCGCACGTGCAAATGTGTTACATTTTCAAATTGTTACAACCGCACAACGCAAAAATGTAGTAAAATCCATTAAAATAAATAGGAGCAGTTTGGGTCATGACAAGATTTGTCGAAGAAGCAGTATTTTGTTTTTCGAAGAACTTCAAGCTGACACACGATAAACGCCGGACTCCCGAAGCATGTTTGTATTTGGTAGAATCTCGGTTTTACATAAGGGAAACCCAGGCCCAAACACCATTTCGGATGATGTTATTGTTAAATATCACCCCCTGTAACTCGCCTCCTGGTCAAACAAAAATAGGGAACAAGTGTAACACAGAATTAAATGTAAAAGTAATGGGGGGTGCAAATAATGTAATATGTATTTTGTCAAGACAATTGCTCGCCCGTCCCCCCTACTTTTCAGTAGCGATCGACGCCCTTGCAACAAGCAGCTATCAGAAGTTCACAGGACAAGGAGTTTATATTTGGAACCTTAAATTAAACTTCCTGGCTGCAATTAATAAAATTGGTCCACGCACCCAAAACGGAAACGGCACCATGGAACGGTGTGCGCATGTGCACGTATACGCAGTCGTTTAGTGTACTGAGAGTACATGCCTGCAATGGTTACCAAAGTTATTCTAGTTATTGATTAATTACTTTGTAGCTAAATTAGTAATTAGGGCTGTTGTCTGTGGAAGTAGATGTTCGAGGAAGACTCTGGTTTAATACTGATGTGTTAGGAATCGATTGACAACATCAACTTCAGGTTGCCATCTTAAACAGATCCGATATTTAGGGTGAGTAAAACTTCTACCACTACCACACGTTAGGTCAGCTTGAATTAATGTATGTCATTATAGGGCCCACTGTACGTCTTATACACTAACGTGTGTGCTTACCAGACGACAGCCATTTTGAATTGGTGAACAAACCTTCAGCTTTTAATCGTACCGGAATTTATGGCACATTTTGTTATAACACCAATAGAAATGTACAGTCGATTTATACAAAACTGCACACGCATAAAGTATGACAAAATATTAATAAAAATAGTGCAGTTATAGAGCGCCTTACGTAGAAACTACCCCGAAGCCCTGAACAAAAGGTGAAATTACGACTAAAACCAAAGTGGTTGCAGAAAAGCAGAAATACAACGGAAGAAAAACCGCACAGAAAAATATACCAACTAAAAACCAAAATATTAACAATTAAATCTCCAAATACTTGTTTTAGAAATAAATAATACTATGAAAACCACATATAGGCCTATATCTCTTCCTTCCTCCATGTATAAACCAAGCCTGCGAAAAACAGGAGAGTATAAATAATGAGTTAATAAGCTATCACTGTAAACAAGTAGAAGCCATCAGCACAATGCCAACAATACACATTACAGTTTATTTTATAGAATATTTTATATTAGGCCTATACTTTATATTTTAGTTGATAGCGATATAAAATGCTCAAAAATTGTTCGACAGACCCTTGCCCTGACAGCCATCGCTGGTGAAACATGCGAGTGTGTGAAGAGCTACCATTGGTTGCGAAAGCACGTTTCCATTCAATTGTTTGATATCAATTATGGCGGCCTAGAGGGGTATATTATTCCTAATATTGGACGAGGTCAATAATACATGGGAGTCGTTTGTGTTTACTGAGATTTCCAACCTGATTCATGGCACGTCCCAGATTTACGGTTAATCTAATATTAAAATGAGTTGTCTGTAACTGATGACATAACTTGATATTGTGATGGTTAGCCTGGCTCAGTGTTTTCTGTCTCCGCCTTTCACTTATGTGAACCCTGGTTCGACACCCAGACCGAAGTCTATGTGGATTGGGTTTTCAGTCCCCACCTGACTGCGTGTTTTGTTTTGTTTCCTCTATGGGGTTTTCCTCCCACTTCTAAAACTGAAATTACCGCTTTACAAAAGTTGGTGTACACTGTACAGTGGTGCTTCAATGCTTTGCCAACATATAAATTCTGATTCAGATTATAATGACATAAAAGGTCGTGTGATATGCAATGACGTCACAAACGCTGCGTCACACCTGAGACGAAGACAATGCAAGTGATGATGTAGCATGACACACTTCAAGTCAGTTGTCATTTTCTGTTCTTCAACATCAAATCAGTGTAAAACAATGTAACTCGTCTACATACAATGAAGGAACAAACTCAACGCCATATTACTGCCACTCACAAACACCAAGGTTCACTCGACTTCCGTGTTATAATTTTCCGTGGGCCTTTCAACAGACAAATTTGCTTCAGTTCTGTACGTCAGTTGTTCAAGTAAATATACAAAATAGATTATCAGAGTTTAAATCTCACAAATTCCAACATGGGCGATAAGTTTCTAACTATCCGTCAGCATTTGGGCGACACGGCCTACTTCTTGCAAAGTAAAAATCACTTCAGACATCTGAGACGCGTTTCGAGTTTGTATCCTTCGTCTTTTTATATCTTATCAGAACGTGATTCATTTTCTCAGAGGTATTTTTACTTTTAAGTAATTTTTTGAAAATTTGTCATCGATCCGTGTTTCCTTTTCCAATTAAGAAAATAATCACTGGTACCCATTGCCATATGATATTGCACTTTCAAAAGGAGCAAGGACAACTGGCGCTCTGCCTAATGGTTCGTGCCAAGTTTATTTCGTATAAAATTGGCATAACTTTTGTTGTGCGTCTTTTCTTTCTTTTTTCTTCTCCCCCCCCTCTTTTTTTTGGGGGGGGGGGGGAGAGTGGAGTGGGGGTTTGATACCGATTGGTACAAAGGTATCAAATGAACTAGACTATAAACCTTAAAAACAGTTTTAAGCTGTTTCTAAAGTGTGCAAAAGAGTAATATTTGTACACAAGAATCAGTTTCTATATCGTTATTGTTGTTTCAGATCAGTCTGTATTTTCATCATGTAATCCTCGCGGGAAGTGAACCTGCTCACGATAATTGAGATTCATCTTCGCATATGATGAAAAAACACATAGCCAATCAACCTGAAACCTGGCAGTTTGATTGAGACGTATAGTCCCTTTTTGAAAGCCTGGCTTGGGCGTGGGCTCCGGCTAGGGCTTCGTACGCCTGTTGGAACCCCACTGTTTCCATATACTGACTGAGCCTAGTATAAGCCCAAAGCCAAAGCGGTGTTTTCGAAAAGGGCTTGAGTAAGTCTCAACTGTGGTTTTGGAAAGGGTCTATAGAGAAGGCTTAATATAGACTGCATTATAAGGTTATGTTCCGTCTGTGTGTGTCCGTTTGTTGACCTGAATGTGGGATATCACTTGTCATTCTCGAGTTCGTCTGTCTAAGGAAACGTGTGTTCTTATCTTTCTTTTCAGGGAGTTGGAAACTACATTCAGCCTGAGCCGCTATCAGAATGGTGTGGTCCTCCATCCCATGGAACTGGGTCATCCCGTTAATCGTTCTCGTCTTCTTGCTCTTATTAGCCATTGCATTGGCCTGCTTATGTAAATTCGGCTGCAAGAATACTCCTCGGCACAGTGACCCAAAGATCATTCTTCACAACATAGACTCCGTAGAGGTAATCAGTAACCCGACGTGTGCCACCGTCTTCGTCCCTGTCGACGGTAAAATATCCGGCAACGTGATCGAGGACGGAGAGGTCGACTTAGGACTCGGTACCAACAAAAAGACGTTCTCAACGAGGAGGCAGAAGAAGTCCAAAACGGATAGAGTTGCGGCAGCTAATGCAAACAGCAGCAGTATAAAGCGTCTGGTTAACTCGCACATGGATCATGCATTTACTAATCCTGAATCGGATATATCACTAGTCCCCATGGACTACCGGGGGAATGCGTGTCGAGATTACCATAACGCAGTGGACGTGGAACACGATACCAGCGAGACGTCCGAATCCGCGCCTATGATACCGTCAACGAAGAAATGAAAATGAAACTTCCAAAACAACCTTAAATTTCACTAGAAAAAATAAACTCGAAGACTAAGAGCGACAGTATATGGGATTTGAGGCATTGCATGGTGAGGTATCAATGTATATTTGGTTTGCGGTAACACCATGTTATGTCTTATACACTCGTAAAGCTTCCAGGTCAGAATCATGACCCGGAATCCGGCTTCCAGGGAACCTGGTCTAGTATTTTTTTATTAATTGTTTTAATTCTTTGGACAATACAATATACAAGCAGAGGCCGTCCAGGGAAAGGCAAAAGTCAAAAAACTGTCATCAAAAAGATGTGCCCTCCGAGACCTTGCTCATTTAAAAGAATAAAAATGTATATTATATAACACACAGAAAGCTAAAATTGTAGTGAAAAGTAAAACAAAAGATGGCAAGTAAAAGAAGTATTCAGAAACGGTTCATCCGGGTCATCCGATGCATCCGGGTCAGGTTCCAGGCAATTCTGACTCGGAAGTGTTCAGTGTGTAACTGTATACTAACATTTACCGACTGTTAACTACGTACGAAGGAACATGGAAGGAGAAATAGGGGAAGACAAAAGCTCAGCTATAGATAGTTCCCAGTAGACGCCATCTTTACGGGCAAATCGCATTTTGGCTTGCAGGCGCGTCAAGCGCTCAAATTATTAACGCAGCCGCGTCATTCACTAACCAATCACGCAATGAGTTTTGTGAAATGTGCGCGTGATGCACGCCGTTCTCACGCGTAACGCATGACTGTGTGTTCCAAATTGCCCGTAAAGATGGCCGACTTACGTCATACTGCAACCTATCTATACAGATGTAGTTGCCAGGGACATCAGGGTGCTTCCAACTGATCTCCCCAACTCAATGAGGGATAGAAAAGAATGGGCATATCTCAACATGATTCCGACCTCGGTCGACTAGAGGGGGAGAGGGAGAGGGGGGGGGGGGGGAGAGAACTGCGAAGGTTCAATTAATTGGGACTGTCACGGTTCAGTCACTTGGATCAGTCAAGATTATGTGTGTGCCAATAAAACTAGTAAACGTTTCCACAAAATAACGATTAAAATGCCATGCCATACCCCTCCTTGAAGAACCGGAATCCATCCAAATTAAGATAATATTACGGGGTCATCCCGGTGACAAACCGGGGGAAGAAATGGTTGGGCGAGCAATTATCCGGTGCCTGGAGTGTTCTCTTGGAAACAACTTAATTTTCAAAAGTCAAGATGTATAGTTTCTGACGATCACGATAATGTAAGATATATTTTAACGTACAAATTGTTTTTAATATTTTTTGAATTTGTGTATTGATATAAACGTTAATTGACTGATTGTGTAATATAAAACCTTATTTTGTGTTTTAACATTATGCATGTTGAAGCCTGCTACCAAGGAATATCTGTGTATGATAGTGGCAGAAACAAAAGAACAAATTAATTTGAGACACGAATGACGGCTTTTAAAACGTTGCTAAATAAGAAATTGCCTTTGTATTATCCACTAATTGGATACAGTTTATAATAGACACAGAGAATTGACACAAATGAGTGATGTTTTAAGCTTATAAATAATTTGCAAACGAAGTTTCAAGAGTGGTTGAATTTATTCTTTATTTGTCAAGTATTAAGTTGCATAATTTCTCTTTTAAAGGCCGGGTATTCTTTTGGATTGTCAAAGACCAGTATCCTCGCTTGGTGTATCCCATGCATACAATAACAAACCTATGAACAATTAAGCTCAATTGGAACCGCCAAAACAATAAATCCTCTTTTTCAAAGTTAAGCTGAGCCACCATAACCTCGTTGATTCCAGTCTTAGAAATGCACGAAATTCACAAACTAACAAACCATTTAAAATCACCAGAAATATTGGCAATAGCCGAAAAATCAAAGGTGAAATTATTCAGTCTTTATAAAATAATGCTCTCTCATTTCAACCGCTCCGTGCACTGAATATTTAGGTCATCTGAATAATGGTAAATACCGAATTTGTTATAATTATGCCTTTCGTGTTGAAAGACACTAAAATGAGCTGATGTTTCTTAGATTTCGTTTCTGTGCATCTTTTGACATAAAATGAAGCATGAATGCATGTAGGTTATTGATTTATCAATTTAAAATGACCTTAATTGGTAAACGTTTTGTGAAGTGTTCACGACCATACATCCGCCATTGCATGGAAGAAACACATGCAACACTGTATGTTTTGTTACTTTTAATAATATGAAATGGTTTGTTTCAATAAAATTAAGAGGAAAATAGCAATTACCGATGTTTAATGGTTAAACTTAAATTGCATTTTGAATGACCTTGCCTTTGATATAACTTGACGTTTATTAAACAATAGAGGGCCACGATGTGCCGTGCACGGAGCAGAGAGATTGTCATCAAACCTAAATAAATCTCTCAACAAGAGAGGTCACGTCATCAACCAATCAAACAAACAAAACAATAAACAAACAAACAAAGACCCCTACAAACAAATAAACAAGAAAATTTATCAAGACGACAGGTCTAGGATAATAATTCCGTAAAGGCATTAATAATCCATCATATTAATAAACTCCTCTAGAACAAAGTAGGCCTACGGCACTATGACATTTTTAGGCCACTGTAAGGACATTTGTCATTATTAAAAATAAGGACACCTGTTTTCACCACACCATCCCTCGTACCCTTACCACCAACTTCAACCTGTACTGAAACGACAACTAATTCATCACCCTTTCGTCCACTGAAAGACCGTCAATTATAACAGCACTGTGATCGTTGCCGCCATTGACGGCAACATAAAATTGTTGTTTTTCCAATTCGTACGGTACGTTCATATGGAGTTCAACGCTCGTCTTCTGACTGGTACCCGCTTCAGCATCATCCTCTGTCGGGGGTCCGCATTGTCGTAGCTTCACTTTACAGTATATCGGATACGTATCGCCTCTGTCAACCAGTTGGAAATCATAGCAATCGCTTGTTGGTAACTTAGCAGTGGATTGCATGCTATAAAGACCAGCTTGGTTGAAATTTGAAGGAGATAACATGAGCGATCCGTCTTGCAGTATCATGAGTCTCATTCCTTGAACGTCAGCCGGATCCGGTGGATTTACACCAGTGCTCCTTATGTAAATATATACTCCGGATTTCCCTGCAGCCGGAGAGGCCGTATCGGCGTCTACAATCTGCACTTTCCCGCTTACAACAATGGTCCGTGTTTTCTTCATCTCCGGTTTGTACGGAACCTTTGAGACGAGCCAGCTCCCAGACCCGTCCAAAACAGCTTGCTCCTTGCCGAGAAATGCAATTGAGTTCTCGTTTATAAGAACTGGATCCCACAGGTTGCGGTTCCAGACCGAACCGTTCTTGTCGTCGGAACTCACAGAGAGCTTGGTGCCTGGGGAAACTTGTTTTATATTGTCCAGAATGCTTGGAGGAAGATCGTAGAACACTTTCTTGGGGTCCATGACCTGTCTGAAGTATACGAGTTCAGCAATTGGGATGATGTCGTATTTATCCGCCCAAATGGTCACAGTGAACCGGCTAGAGAGGCTTAGCAACCACTTCAGCGGACGGGTTGATTTTCCCGAGAAAACAGCCCTCACAGAAAATGAAACAGGTAACTTGGTTGTGGCACAAACCTTGGCCATTGCAATGACATGTTGCCAAGTGTATTTCTGCTGGATGGGGTCGGGGCTCCATGCCGAAGACCAGCCAAGTGATAGGGATATTTTAGGTAACTGGCTACTAGTGCTAATTATCTTGATAAAGCTTTCGTGATTCACATCAAAATCGTTGCTGTTCGGACCTGGTAAAACATTCGCATGTATCCAAACGGGCGCATGCAGAAGTGTGTTGAGATTTGACAGTATGGGCACGCCATACATCACTGCTTGTGTACTGCCAAAGTTCAACTTCACGCCTTTGTTGGAGAATGTTGCCACTATGGTGAGCCAATCAGACAACGTGATGTCATGCTTGGCGTTTGGCTTGGACGCAATAACGGCTGTGCCGTTTGTCTTTTTCGCATCATCGTCCCATTTGATTTGAACGTCGGTCTCGAGCATCATGGTCATGTAGTCTGCAAAAATAATACCGTTGGTTTTAATTCATCAATAAGTCAACTGAAATGTATAGTGAAACTAGGCCTGACGTAAATTTTCTTCTCGAATATCTGGAGCTGGAATAAATACAAGATCTTTCGTGGCAATAGATCGTTATCATGGTGCTGCCATCTTGATTTCCTCCCATTAAAATCAATGTAACCAAAATGAGGCTGGAAGGAGAAACAGTATGGTTTCTTTTTGTACAATAATGTTAATACTCATTGCTGGTAAAGTATAAAAGGAACATTACAAAGATGGTGACAGCATGCAAAAGGTCTATGTCATGTTCTTAATGCGAATGTGGTGCAGAGTTAGTTGCATTAAATTAAAATAAATACTTGCCTTTCAACGCTTCCATCAGAATTCCCCTGTTGTTAACTTCGCTGTACCACGTGATCTCTTTCCCATCAACGTACATTGTCCAGAAATAGTCTAGGGGTGTATCCCCCGTGTGTGACGTCTTCTTCTCCTCCATGGTTTCTACAGAGGGCGGCATACGGTCTTGACCTAACGTAAAAAGAATAGGTTTGCACGATAGTGACGTCATATCCCATTTCGACTGCGAAATTCACACGAAAACTGCATTAGCAGTCAATCATTCAGTATAACTGCAGAACTTTGGACAATGCTCCACGATTCGATCACACTTTTTACTTCACACCTTGCCTCATTGCTTACCTTAAGGGGATGTGTCGTCATGATCAAAGCAGATCTGTGGTGGCTGTACCACTACACGCCCCCTATACCATTATCTACGTAGAGCGCGCGCGCGTGTGCTGTAACTTGGTGAGAGTTAATAATTCCACTTACAGCCACAGGCCTGGGCCCAATTTCATAGAGCTGCTTAAGCACAAGAAGTAGCTAAGCACAATAAAATTATGCTTACCAGAATAAGGTTACCAGCCACACACCCATGTCACGTGTACTTTTTGTGACTGGTATCCTGCTCATTTCTGCTTAGCAGACAATTGTTAAGCAATATTCTCTGCTTAAGCAGCTCTATGAAATTGGGCCCTGGGCCCAATTTCATAGAGCTGCTTAACGGTAAGCAAATTTTCGTGCTAACTATAGCAGAAAAAATTGCTTAAGCATAAGCGTATTTCACAGGTTAGCAAGAAAATAAGGCGGCCATCTTGCTCGTTCACAATGGTTTTCGTGCAGTAAGCACCGGAAGGTTAGCATGCTTTTTCGTGTGCTTATCCGGTTAGCAGCGCTATGAAAAAGAAACTCGTACGTAAGCACAGAATCGGCCGCTAAGCAGCTCTAGGAAATTGGGCCCTGCTTTGATCATGACGACACAGCCTCTTTAAAATCAATTAATTGCCGAAATTGATGATGGCGGTCGTTGTTTTGAATGGGAGACACTAAATTAAGAGGGTTTTACCAAGCTGTTTTACCTCGAAATTCTTTCTCGAATAGATCAATAACTCTTGTCTCTCCGGCAAAGAGTCCACCAACTGTAATCACAAGCAAAAACGATTGAAGAATCTTAAAACAAAGGTCGACAATGTCACGTTTAAAATAATACAAACACTGTCAAAACGAAGTATTTTTTGTCGAAGGTGACATAAAACAGGATTCAGCAAAAAAAACAGTGAAACCAAAACAACTCCAGTAAGAAATTCAAAGATTTGGCCCAAACTCTTAAAATCAAAATAAGTTCAACTTAATTATTTTGAACGTTTACAAAATGTTGAATAAAATGCCTTTATGGTAACATTTTACCCAGAAAACAATTTAACTATTGTTACCTTCGCGTGATCTCTTAGAAGTTTTGTCATTTTATTATTTAAGATATTAAATGGGAAGTGTTTGGCTTTACGTCTGATTTAGTAAACAACAAAGCATCACGAAGGCTGAAGGAGTAGGCCTATAATAAAAATAGGGGAAAAAGATTCCCAAAATATTTATGCAACACGCGTTGATTTACTGTCTCTAAACTTCAGTTTCATCCAACCCGAGGTTAACATGTTGTCTTGAGGCTGGTTTTACTCACTATTTGTATAAACATTGCTGTCTGTCTGTACACTTATGTATTCAACAGTCACTCTTGAAACAAAACACACAATTATTTCAGACGGTCTTTGCGATGATAAGGCAAATGTTGCACAACAACAGAAGCAATAAAAACAGAAACAGTGCTTATTATTTTACGTCCACTAAAATGGCGTTCTCGTAATTTCGTCTCGTTTAACAAACAGGCGGGATAATTCACCTAAATTCTAATTTGAGGAATCTAAGAATACATACCGATTCCGGATTTGCCGCCAAAAATATTTCCGTTACCTGTTGTTGACAAAACAGAGCATAAAAATCAATCACATAAACATACCACAAAGTCTTCCAAAATCCAAAATCTTGCCCCCCCCCCCTTCAGTGATCTAAATTTCTGCATTGGCCTGTTTTTCTCACTTGATTTCTAGTTAATTGTTGACATTATTTAGATGCAATCAATAATAAATGATTTCCAGCATTGTTTGCGACTGTCCATTCTTACTTATCATAAAATAATAAAACAGGGCAGCTCCTCCATAACTCTGCCCATTTTAGGCTTACCCATTATGTTGACCTATGTGCGTATAGGAGAGTTTGGGTTGACAGTCTTCGAAACACATTTGGTATTAAAGGTAAGGATTGGTAATGATAAAAAACATCGGTGTTTATTAGTTTGTAAACCTTACTGGTTATGAAATTCATCATAGAATAAGGCTATCGTAGAACCATTAAAAAAAAATCTGTGAAATATTTCCCTCTGAAATAAAGTCATTTATTCGAGAAAACTGTATCTGTAAAACGTATTTTTTTAAATGCAACAGGTAATTTCAGTTGTAATGTTTCAATGTGTTTAAGAGCTGAAAATGTTGAATTGACACAGTGATTATCTATTTTTCACAGGTTTTTTATTTCCTATAGGCCTAATGGGTGATGATACAAAACATGAACACTGTCTGCGACAATTTTGTCAGCTCTACAAAGTTTCTATATAATATATACCTTTAAATCTAAAAAGACGGGTGTATGTCGAATGCTTTCAGGAAGTGCGCAAGTCTTTATTTCTCAACGACTTGACTTTACGAGTCCTTGCATGGTCTCCAAATGACTGGGACTGGGAGCGCCTCCATCGGGATCTACCCTAAGATCCGGCCAGGCTGTGGCGCGCTCTCGATGGCACTCAGCCATAGGTGAGTAATCATAGACCCCCCCCCCCCCCCCCCCCCCCCCCCCCCAATGCGCAGGGAAACTACTACAGTTTGTGCAACGAACAAGTGTTTTGTGAAACTGTTTGAAAATATTTAGACAATTGTAGTTGAAATGTATTAATTTATTTAAGTAAGCGTATAGGCCTCTTTATAATCATAAACATGATGTGAGGTTGTAATTATTAGGTTACTAGAGTAGGCATAATAGGCTATGATAATCGAGTATACGGTCCCAGGCGTATAATGCAACAAACATGCAATAACCTTAGCACTAGTTAATCATCATGGTTCAAAATTACTTACTTCCCCCTCCGGCCACGTGCAGTCCGAGTTTCCACAGCCTTCCTAGTAGGATAATGGACACGGCAGTACTGCAAAAAATCATCAGGGTCAGAAAACGGCAAAACCTACCCATTCCTAACCGTCGGATGCGCATTTCTACCGGGGCGCCAAGGTGGTCGCTCGGTTCGGTCGCTCTGGGATCGTCGTGCTGAGAGAGACGGGTCTGTCGGTGTTGTACCATAGACGGCGTGATGCGGTGTAGGGCCGCAAGGGGTGCAGTGAGTTGTTCACGGCGCACTGGACACTAGGCGGATCGATCGAATTAGGGCAACGGGGGATTGTCACGAGACCATAGACAGAGTACACGCTAAACCAGACAGGACGTTTTTATTGATTTGGAAGAACCATTCAATCTTTATACCGAGTATAACGTGGACTGTTTATAAACTGTGTTTGCATTCATTTCTGAAATCATTAGAAATTAAATATGGCCCTCTAAATAAATATTTGTATAGTTTGTAGCTCAATTGTTTATCTTCCAAGTTACATGCGGATCCATAATTTTCTTTGCGCACAGAAACACGTTCTGAACAACACTCTATGAAAGCATGCATCCGGGCAGAGAGCGGCGGTTCATGGAGGAAGGAACCCATACCCTCCCCCTTTTTATTTTTTTACAGAACCTTTATAGGGCCTTTAGCTCTAGAGTATATCATTTTAAAAGAGTAATAATTGATTTTCACCCTTGAGGGCACGTCACTCCATAAGGCAATTAACAGGCAACCAGTTCCAGGCAATCTCCAATACAAGGATAATAATTATTCTATCAAATTTCACTGTTTTCTCAATGCATTGTGCTGCCGAATTAGTTCTTTTGCATACAGTATAATTTGGTTGTCTCCACGGGTTTCCTGTCACCGGGCAATGAGGGCTTTCTCTAACTAAAATTAAAATGAACAATAGTTCCGTTTAAAAGTGAACTTCGTGAGGAGAAGGCAAACGTGCAATGTGATCCAGTTGCAGCATGTGGGTATAGACCTTATGCATATGACGTCATTTGAGTAGGGCGCCCTCGCCTAGAGGTCAAAAGGAAGATGTTCATTGGCCAGTCCTGTGTGCCGCGCGTACAAATCCTTACCGAAACAATTTATTCACCAAAGCTCAATCTATCATCTAGATTTTTACTGTTTACAGGGGCTGTGTCGTCATGATCAAAGCAGGCCTGTGACCGGCTATCCCCCCAGTGTACGTTGAACTATGAACTCTCACCCAGTTATACTGCACACGTCAAGCGCGCCCTCACTCTGTATCATAATAAATGGAGAGTGTAGTGTGCATGCAGTAACTGGGTGCGATCAGAGCTCATAATTTCATGTACAGCCACATGCCTAGATCATAACCCCTTTAAAAAGCCAACTATCAGTCCCTGGTTTTGATAGAGCAATCAATATCCAGTGAGTCCTGCTTAGTGAAGGACTTAACAAAAGGTATTGACCGCAAATAAACGGCGTTGAACCATCAGAAAGAGATCGCCACCGGACGAAATATAATATGCCTGAAAAATCACCCCCCAAAATACGTCTCCACCATCCAGCTAGCAGATCCAAAAAGACGTCCCGTAAAATTGCTTTAGCGCCCTCTACGGTTTTGAAATATCACCACGTCTGAAATCCTGACACCTTAACTGTAAATTGTGTGCTATCAACTCGAACTTACTTTTAACCATACTATTGCAGATGAAGTGTAAAGGAAACACATGGATTGTTCTTTAACTAAACATGTAAATGTCACCGGATCAATCTCTAAATTAGTAAGTAAGATTAAGAACATAAGCCTCCTGACCCTCTTTATGCTTCTGTTTTAACTTTCATTTTCTTACCTGCCAAACATGTGTGCTGAGATTTGTCCGAGTCCCTGGACCCATCCATAACAAAACATGCATTGCGTACCTACACCACCACTGTAGAACGGTAGTAACTGGGTGGGGCATGCTGTTTTCTTCTTCAACTTGTTGGTCAGTGTTAACAATAGAGGGAGCCCTATCATGGGATTTTAAAAAGTGGGGGACACATCTTTTGGGCACCATTGCCTTTTGTTGCGTCCCACAACTCCTTTTTACCTGTATTCTTAATCTTAGCAGTTGTGGTCCATGGGATGGGAGGTTCAATCAATGTTGCTTTATTCTATTTCTATATTTTAACTCAAGTGATTACAATTACCAAATAGAGCAAGAAGTGAACCAAAGTTTATCCTTAAAGTTTAACACTAACACTAACGTAACACTACACTCACAGTGTTAACGCCACAGAACAATAATTGACTTGATGGGAACCACTTAGACTTACAGAGAAAAACCATGGAGCATTGCTCCATCGGAAAACATAGTCCAAGCCAACCGTGACTCTGTGGATACCAGACGGTATCCGCAATCACTCATCAACCACGACACTCTCTCCAAACATAGAGAGTCCTTTCTCGTCGTTTCTTTACTTATTCGGTGAGGCGGGAAGCGGGCCCCTCGCTCGTCCTTCGGATGGGACGTAAAGCCGTTGGTCCCGTGTGTTGTGTAATGCACGTAAAAGAACCCAGTGCACTTATCGAAAAGAGAAGGGGTTTGCCCCGGTGTTCCTGGTTTGATTGGCTGCATATTGCGCCACAGCACCTTGTAAACCATTACATGGTGCTATGTAAAGAAATAGGTCTCAAAATTCAAAAAGTAGCTCCACATATATACCTTGCAGGAAAATACTGACTGTTGAAGCGCCTTGAGCGTCACTGAGTGACGGATATGAGCGCTATATAAGAAGCCACTATTATTATTATTTCTCTATGCTCCAAATAAGTCACCTCATTGAACACCCTCTCTCTAACCATTACATTTATGCCAATTGTAGTTTCTACTTGTACCCATATGCAGTTGCTCTAAATTGTATTATACATATTTTTTTTTCTCTCTCCTATTCCAGCTACAATCGTCATCACAGTTGACTGTCAATATCATCGTCTTGTCATCGCCAACATCGACTGATTACATGTACTCCATATGAGTACACCTTGAAGAGGCTTCCATGAAACTCATCAACACCAGAACTTCAGATATTGTCCCCGGGGTATACAGACGATCCCTTCTAGAGTCATCACCCAACCTCCAGCAGGACATTTTTGTAGTTCTTGGAGAGAACTTGAGATGGGAACAAGATGACGGCAATGATAGGCACGTACATCCTGACAGCCGTAGCTCTCACTAGTCTTGTGGGAATTATTTACGTCTTACTTCAAGAGAGAGACAAAGATCTGTCAGAAGAATGTTTAGAGGGAGGGACACTGTGCTACTATTTGCTTGTTACCCCTCTGACTATTTTCCCGATGACTGGACTGTTCGGATTGCTCAGATGGATTGGTCTTAAATTATTTCGTCATAACTGAACGATGTAATAGTTGAATTGCAAATTATATCCACAATACTATGCATTTCCTATATTTTGTTTCATACAGATACAGATTAGAATATTGGCGTAACCAACCCCGCCCTCGCTCTAAAACCTTGCCCCCCACCCCACGAAAGATAAATTGAGAGTGAAAAGATGCACAAATGAATTGTTTAATACATTAAATAGCCCCCAAAATTATAACTTTGCCCGACTTGCCCCCCCCCCCAATTTAAAATGTTGGTTATGCCACTGGCAGTATGTAAATATTAATAAACATTATTGACAAAATAAATGTACAGTTTAAAATATACTGCGAGTGTCAAATGAGTTTTAGTTTGTACTTTAATAGTCGCCCAACTAGAAAACCTTTTTACAAAATATTAAATATTAATTTGTTTATATTTTTTAGTAATTCTCACTAACAATGAACCCCCACATATGCTACGTGTCCCCCTCATTCAGCAGGAAGTATTCCACTTTGGCTGCCTTTGTACATGTGTAATATTTGTAAAAAGAGGGGAAAATAAAATTTGCAGTGTTTGGTTTTCAATGTTATTGAAAAGGACGGAAGAAAAAGAGAAGAATCTGCTGACTATGCCGAGCTGAAGGAGATGTTGCATGCCAGTAAACCAAGCAGGGTAGTGGTTATTTAATACATGTACATTATAGACCATGTTACCTTTGTTTGCAGAGTAGTGACCTTGTAGTTGTACGTCATAATTTTCACATAATTCAAGAGTTACAAAAGCAACAGCTGTATCGCTTTTGAGATGTCCCCCCTTTCTTCATATAAAAAGTTGAAAAAAATCAGACGGTGCAATCTCCATAAAACATGAGATTTATTGTATTCTTCCATTGAGCTGTGTACTGTGCCTGCAGGAAGTCCAGGCTCTGTGGCTCTTTTGTAAACATGTGATGTCACAGGTCACATGGTCTATACTACCAGCATTTAACAGATACCATGCCCAATAATATGGGGCACAGGATTACCACCCCCCCCCCCCCCCCCCAACCACCCTTCATTTAACAAACCACTTTACTCCTGAACAGAAGTACCCATCCCCAAAATACTCTTAAGTATTCCTGAAGTTCCACACACACATTAAAGACACAATAGGGGGGGGGAGGTGGTTGCACCATGCCCCATACCGAGCACCAAATGTCCAGCCGAGGTTCTCTGGATTAGTATGGGTCTACAGTAAAGCTACATAAGCAATTAATTGTGAACTCAAAAAGATTACTCAAAAAGATTGTTCATTGCTTTTTGCAAATATTGTTTGTTCTTTGCAGTCAGACTTTGGTACAACCACATTTGTCTTTATATTACATGAATAACTAACGGTGTTCACATTACATAAAAACTAACATTTTATTGATACTTTCCAACAAAAGATGCCCATTATATGGAAAAGGGGAGTTTACTCTAGCTTGATTAAAAGTCTTAACATTGGGAATTCACCATCCTTGACAATGTTGTTATATATCCCAATAATTGCTCAACCCCAACTCCATTGGCGCTCTCATCCTAAAGTCTGAACACCCTTATTATGTCTTACAAGGAAAAAATGCCCTATCTGAACTTCACTTTAAGATCACAAGTGCGATTCACTACTTCAATGAATGTTGGACTTTATTTCCCTTTCTAAAAGAATTATTTTGAGGAGTAATCAATATTTCTACCAAACAAATACTTAAAGGTAAGAATGTATATCTTTCTAACCTTTATTGATGGAGAAATTGTGGAGTCAGACGCTGCACGCGTAGGTGTATATGACGGGGCAATTGCCCTCCCAAATTTGGGCAAAACAGTGATGGAATTTTGGGCACAGCAAGAAGAAATGAAATCAGACAAAAAAAGCAAAACATACATTTTACCCGGTATTAAAAATTGGTACTTGTGTTTTTATCTGTGTAAATTTCTTGAAGCAAATCAATCCCTCAGCCCTTCTTAACCGAAAAAGTCCAAAAACACCTATGACGGCAATTTTGCCCTGATAAGATTTGTCTACATGACCAAGAGAAAATTTGTTGGGACACAAATAAAAACACTTTGAAGCCACGTATGTAGTGGATTTTTCTACAAGTTTATGTCTTTCTTTACAAGTCCTACTGCCGGAACCCAACAAAGTCTTGCTCTGCAACCATAGTCAATTTCAGTACATTGTTGCTCCAATAAGGCGACATCATCCTCAAGATCCTAAGTGAGTATCCGGTCCAAGCAGCAAGATTCAGACCCATAAATATCCTTCAGGATCACAACATCAAAGAGGAAGCTTCTGACGAAAAGCTGTGGGACAGTGGTGGGAGAGATGCAAGGATTGTCAATTCAGATAGCATTGGTTCTTGCAGACGGCACTAATTGTTGATATGGACGTAGAGTAGAGCTAGAGGGGCATGATTGATATTTGTTTTACTTATAAGTAGGATAAGTTATAAATCATTTGAATGAAGCAGCGCCCTTCATTCAACCTCTGACCCTGACAAGTTCTTGATTTTCCATGTTGATGTTGATGGACATAGTACTAAGAGTAGATTTGTGGCTTGTGTGCAGAACCCACTTCATTTCTTCCACAAAAACTTAATATTATTAGCTTTCATTCAAACAAGTTGTCATTGACAATGACATGATTGGTAAGGATGGCGGTAGTGTGGCCAAGCTGAAGTAGAAAAATGACTTGATTTTGCGCAAGATTATTCATTGTTCCTCTGCAGGTTTCTCAGTGGGTGGGCCACATGGTTGAAGCATCTTCTCCAGTAGATTGTAACGAACACGTGCCTTGCTCTCGTTCTCCACAATACCGAAATAATTGAGCATATCGTAATGGCCAAGATAACTGCAGATTGAATCTCGATGTTGGTTTACCATCCATTCCCACTTGGTTGTGTCGGCGTGACCAGTGCCGATATATTTCGACTGTAGATGTTCAAGTTGACTGTGGATGTTGTATCTTTCCCCCATTTTTGCTGACTAGATTAAGAGTGATGGAACCACAAGTTCAATGATCAAAATTAGTACGTTCAAAACCTAAAATTTGAAACGTTTCTGTTGCGCCAGCCTTGCGTTTCTCATCATTTCTCTTGCACAAAGCTACACAATCAACCTGACCTTTGACACGTTTGAGTTGTATCGTTTCCCTAACGGTGTACACAAGGTGGGCTTTCGGTTCCCAGTCGTCAAATAATTACAATTGGTATGTTCACCTTTCAAAAATTATTCAAATAGAATGAAAGAAGTTTTTTGTATTTAGTTGTGTATTTTTTAGAGTATCACTAGCCACATAAAAGGAAATATTTAACCATTTAATCCTTCTGACTATTGTCAACATTTCGATATGGTGCAGCATCCGCGTTCAAACTGTGAATATATTTTATTTCATAATCGCTCTTATTATGTTTATATCAACAACAACAACAACAAAAATTAAAACATAATTAGTACAATTGTAGTTATTTCACTTGGCAAAGTATCAATTATATCACTTTAAGGGAAATTAGGGGGCTACTAATTTTAGTCATCATGATTGAGGATGACCCATATGGTGTTGCACGTGAAAGGTCAACTGTGTACCCGGCAAATGCAAAGAAACGATTTCCTGTGGCCCACACAAAATAAATACGGTAATTTTAAGTGTTTCGATTGTTTTAAGTTAATGTATAAAATGATAAATAAATATTGTAAGCACTTCCTTACCTTCAATGGTGATTTAATTGCTTTAGTACTTGTGTCAGTTCAGTCATTACTTCGGATGTCTTGTTACTTTGCCTTATTAAGTTATTCTGGTTAAAAAGTTAAAGTTATTGTGTGTGAAGAACTTGAAGAAGTGGCACTGACTGGCAACCGAAGTGAAGAAGCGTATTCGTATGGCGATTCGGGCATCAGTCTAGGCAGGACCATCAGGCAGTAGTCTGGCTTTGGGGGCGCTATTTTTATTTATTTTTCACTCATTAATTCATTGTTTGACCCATCACTTTTTTGCTTTTCGTATAGTTTACACAGAAGGTTTTCTAAATTGTAAATTATAATCTTTTGTTTACTATTTTAATAAAAATCAGATCTGATAAGTTTTTGGGAAGTTTCAAAATGTTGTCTAACTCTTTCTAACCTAAGTTAAATTTTTAGATAGTCACAATTTCTTGAATATTGATAAGGACGACATTTAGTTTTTCGGCACATGGATGGTCAGTTTACTCTAACGTTAATTTAGTTTTTCGGCACATGGATGGTCAGTTTACTCTAACGTTAATTTAGTTTTTCGGCACATGGATGGTCGGTTTACTCTAACGTTAATTTTATTTCATTAAATGATATGTTTGTTTTTCGTCATGTATCATACCATATAGTTGTAATTTAAAGGTTGGACACGACCCAAGATTAAAATTTAACTTAAAAAGGCTATATAGATAATACAAACTTTAGCAGGTCCAAAAGTTCTGTCATATTTGTTGGAATTAAATAATTTAATTTATGACATATCTTTATTGATACATTTCCATTACAGAAAACTAAGAAGTAGAGTACACTGACGAAGTTGAAACTGAAATCAAATTCCAAGATGCCTCCTAAAAGGAAAATTGTCGACAAGAATGACACGAATACATCGTCACCAGCAATTATTGCCAAGAAGCCAAAGGGTAGGAAACCATATTGGTCCCGTTGTGTAATGCACATTAAAGAACCCTGTTACACTTATCGCTAAGACTGTTTGCCCCTGTGTTTCTGGCTGTGGCTGCTGAGTGCCCCACAGCACTTTGTAAACCCGTATAAGGTGTTACATAAAGGGTTCTCACAATTCATAAAAACTTTAAAACCTGTCTTAAAATTAAAAAGTGTTTCTCCTTGTTCAAGCGCATTGAACACCTATTTATTGGTGGATACATGCGCTATATATGATCCAATGTTATTGTTATTGTTATCTTGCACGACAAGAATTATTTAGTCCTACAAGTTTGAAAAAATTATAGGACGTTGGCAGGCAAAATGTTTCATGTACATTTACTTAAAAGGTAAAGCACCAGTGTTTGACTTTGCCTTTAACCTCTTACATGGCATGACGTTCCACTCTCATAATTCTTGGACAAGAACAAACAATCTACAGAACCATACCATAGAGGTGGTTTAATTAAGCGAACCTACCAACAGCAACTTTCTAATGACCTGAGGATGGTTGGTATTAGCTTGAATCAGCTTTACCAAGCCACTCAAAATGCCGAACAATGGAAACTAACAGCGTTCTCCCTTAACAGTGGTCCGCTGGCCAAATGCTAATTAAAACACCTGAGGACCCATTCAGAATTCTCTCTCAGTGGTCTGGCTGGCTACATGTAGTTCAGGATTGGAAAGCATCCCTTTTCCAATGTGAAATATAGACCAGTGAAAAAGCTGACAGACTAGTGAAATAACAAGCTAGCTGGTCCTGCTGGCCAGCCACTGAAAAAGTTAAGGGCAAAAACCTGAACTAATGCAGTCACTGCATGCGCACGGATGCCGCCATGATAATGATTTAACCCTTTCCTCTACAGGTCCTCCGTCTGTGACCCATCCCAGTCACAGATCAAGAGAGTGCCACGTTCTTACCCTCGGTCAAGGAGATGTTGGACAGCTAGGTCTAGGTGAGGATATTTATGAGAGGAAGAGGCCAGCCTTAGTTCCTCTTCCTGAGGCTGTGAAGGGGAAGGTGGTAGAGGCGGTAGCCGGGGGAATGCATACAGTCTGCCTCTCATCAGATGGTCAGGTAATGTCAATAATCTTTGCTCTATCGTTTAAATCTAATTTTGATTCCAGCATTCAAAATAGACCAGCGTTCTGTCAACAGTAGTCCGCTGGCCAAATGTCAGCTAAAACACCTGAGGACCAGCCAAAATTCACTCCAAGTGGTCGGCTGGCTAGTACAGTGTTGAAAAGCTTCTTTGTATTTAATGTGAATTATGGACAAGTGCAAAAGCTGGCTGATCAGTGAAATGAAAAACTAACTAGTCTATGAAAGGGTTAACAACAAACCCTGGAAAGCAACAGTGGTTTTTGCAAGCTTCAAATGCTGTTTTTCAAACTTTGAACAATGAACATAGTTGGTACTGGTTTGAGATTAAAACTTATCCTTTTTTGTATTTTATGGGTTCTATAACAATTTGAACTTGCATTGTTTTTTTCTAGGTGTTCACCTTTGGCTGCAATGATGAGGGAGCCCTAGGTCGCGACACGAGTGAGGAGGGGTCAGAGTTCAGTGTTGCTAAAGTTGACCTGTCAGAGAAAATTGTCCAGGTCAGCTGCGGTGATTCTCATACTGCTGCCTTGACGGAGGATGGCAGGGCTTACATATGGGGAACCTTCAGGGTAAGATTCACCTTCAACCTGTCTGAATTGGCAAAATATTTCTACGCAAATTAACATTTGAAATTGTACTTAACAATGACGATTTCTAGAGCAGGCTATTCAAAATGTTGAGACCAATTAAAACTCAATCCACGACAGTGAAGTTAACAAGAAGTCTCCTCGATCCACTAAGAGAAAGTGGTCGTCCGGCCGATTTCTTACACCCGACCCAGGTAGTAGTTAATAAGCAGGACAGTTCTTTTCAGAACTGAGAAGTCTCCCGAATTCCAAAATCTACTCCACAGCAGTAGAATAAATAGCAAGACAAGTTCCCAAAGAACTAAATCCACACAGCAAAGTGAATATATGGTGATACCGCAAACTGAGTATACAACAATAAACATATCTTGAATTTTACCATTATAGTATTACTGAGTGCTTACCCAAGAAAGACTCCGCTAGGGTCAAAACGTCAGGCCATTAACTACTTTTTACCCTTTGTATGTGTAACACTTCAGTGTGTTTGAATTCAATATTCTAGGTGGGGCTCCATTGAACCATGACTAAATTGTTCACAGAAACAAGGATACTTTCCTATCATTGATGCTATCACAAAAATCAAACTAAATTTCTTTTCCCAGGATGCAAATGGTCCATTTGGTTTGACGTCTGAGGGTATGGAGAAACTTCCGTACCAAGTTCCTCTTCAGAAGAGAGTGGTTCAGATATCTTCAGGCAATGACCATGTGTGTATGTTAACGGAGGACGGTGAGCTTTATTCAGTTGGTTGCGGTGAGCAGGGACAGCTTGGAAGGATAGCTGAGATCTTCTCTCTACGAGGAGGCAGGAAAGGAACAAGTGAGAAACTTATACAGCATTTAGTTTGATTTCGGGTTGAACAAAGAAAAATATTGACTAGAGCTGTATTTGAACCAACGACCTCCGGATTAACATGCCGTCGCTCTATCAACAGAGCTATCTAGCCTTATGTTGGCGCCGTAGTCAATATCGTTGAAGCCATTCAACCATAAACTGCTGTGTAGCCAGGGATCACACCCAAGTATGCGATACAACCTGGCAGCCGGGGGATCACCAGGGGATCACCTTAAGGGGATGCAATTTTTTATATCAGATATCAAATAATAAACCACAAGGGAAACTGACTGGGTAAATTTTTTAAATATTTAGTTTGGTATAAATTTTTTCCGAATAGACCATTGCATCTGACGTCACAAGCTCAAAACACGCTCTCACTGAGGATCTACATGTATCATTGGCCAAGAGTCGTGCACAGTGCGTCTACACGTGCACATTTCCATTGTTTTACCTCAGCGATGGCGGCCTATACAATGGGTCTAGGCCTCAAACTTCGCTCATGAAGGGGCACATTAATTTTCCTCTAGTAAGGGGCACCTCTATGAGGAAAAGGTCAATTTGTATTGGAAGTTTGCAAAGGGCACCACAGCAAAAGCACAGGGCACCACGGCATTTGCTCTGGGTGCCGTGGGTTAATTCAAGGCCTGGGGGTCTATACTTTTGGTTTCTTTTTATTTAATTCAAATAAAACAGCTAATCCGGAGGTCGCAGGTTCAAGTCCTGCTGTAGTCAATTTTGTTTTGTTCAACCCCATTTTATTTAATGTACCTAGTCAGTGTCCCTTGTGTATTATTACAAAATAAAACGGCACATATAAAAGTAAGCCTGAAAAGTTGTTTGCCTAGGTTTAGCTTTTTTGAGTTGGTAAACAAAAAATCCATATGTGTTTTTTAGTTAACTTTCTGGTCTTAAGCAAATATTGAAATATAAATTTCACAGTTAAATAAGTTTTTGTTATAAAGTTGGTCTACCGTGAAAAACAGGCGTGAATATATGAAGAAGATTGACACTGTCTTTACAAAATTGTTTCTTAACAAAATGTGAGTTGCTGCATTTTAATTCCATATCCTAACTTCAGGCCTGGAACCGAACTCCCGTGTAAACAACATTAAAAAAAACGAAATCAGTGTAAAGATTCGCTCTTTAAAAACTGTTTCAATCATTACAGTTTTCTCTTTCCACTTCCTTGGATAAATGTCCGTCTTTGCAGGCATTCTTCTCGAGCCTGCCCTTATTCATTGTCGGAGAATTCGTGGTCACGGCAGGGTTCTGTTTGATAATGTTTGGTGCACGCCTTATGGCACGTTCGCAAGTATGAAAGGGGGCGGAGTCTACGCATGGGGACTGAATAACTACCATCAACTAGGTAAGATTGTAAATGATATACAAATATTGGATGCCTGTGAGCGCATCGTCATAGAGAATAATCACTCGGTGAAATCTGGACTATTCTATGTCACGAGGCGAGGCTGCTTAAAATGGAAAGGCAAGATTTCATCAAGTGATTTTATTCTGCAACAATGCATGAACAAAATGCATTAAATATGTTTTATATAACTCACAAATAGATCCTTATAATTTGAAAAACATGTTCACAACACCTGAAAATAGACACAGAAACTCGTCCACCCTACACTCTGAAAATTCTTTAAAAAAACTTCCAAACAGCGTGGATGACTTTATGTAGACACTGACTTTGTCTGCCGTAACACGGCCTTGCCTCGTTTGGACAAATGGGTGGGGACCAATTATTTTGTAATAGATGCTGAAAAGTTTCCAAATCATTCTATAATTGTCCTGGTTGGGGTTAAAGGAAGACCTATTATTGGCTGATAATTGTGTGGGCCAATGTTTTCCCTCGGCAATGGTCGCATTGGTCCTATACAGTCCCGCTTGGTCACAGAGCTAACTGAGACAATTGCCCAATCCATGCTCTTATTGAAATCAGACATGATATTCTTCCTACTCTAGTCTGATTTCCGATTTGTTTTGCCTTCGGATAAATCAAAAATACTGTAATCAATTAGCCTGAGAAGTCTATGGTCCATTACAGCCTAGGCCCCATGTAGGTCAACCTTTGTTCTCAATAAAATGTTCCTACTTTTTCCCACAGGACCAAATCTCATGTCTGAATGAAATGTTCCACTAGAGATGAGAAATTATCATCTTATAGTCAAAGATATCTGAGTGGGGGTCAACCTCATACGTTGTACCGTTGGTTAATTATCCAGAATGTAAATTTATGATGAGTGTTTTTACAACCACTTTGCAGGTTTTGAGGATACTCGCAGTCGTTTCATGCCAGAGCAGGTGAAATCTTTCTCTCATCTTACAGTTAAAGATATCCGAGGAGGTCAACATCATACAGCGTTACTAGACACCAAAGGTAAATTATTGATCATCCAAGTTCTCGGAAGACAGGAGGCTTCAGTCTTCCACACCAATAGGTCTCCGGTCATCAGTAGAGATATTTATTACATTTGTTTTAATCTTGCGAACTGGTCAGCAAAGCTCAGGGATATAACAGGGCTTAAATTTAATTTTAAAAATCCACAAGACAACAGGCAACCCTTGTGCTTAAGCTTTTTGTAAAGTAGCTCACCGGGCTAGTAAACTGCGTTTTACTTAATAATAATAATTTTGTTTACTAGACAATGTATGCCGGGCTAGTGTTAAGGGTGAGCCCTGCAAAGGGGCTTTGAGCAGGTTGGTGAAAATATGTGAAAGATCGTTAGACGTATCTAGCGTAAGGCTGAATTACAAACACAAGATCGCCAGACTTGTCCAGTCATGCTACAAACACTGGCCTCAAGAATGCGGTCCAGTGTAGACTTTGAGCCCTATTGTTACAAGGATTTGCTTGTTTAATAATCAGGATAACCAAGATTAGTTTCAAGGAAAGGAGGGGATGCTTTTGAAGTGGTTTGACTGTATTTCCCTCGTAAAGTTCCCATCATTTGATAAAATAGAATTAGCCATTGCAAACTGCTTACCAACCAAAAGGACCTATGGTATAGATGCAAACAATTATTAATGGCCTGACCTTTCAACCCTAGCAGAGTCTTTCTCGAAGGCTAAATGACAACACCTTAACAAAAAATAATATTCTTTATTGCATTCTTTATTGCATTAAAATTGCAGCGCCTTTTTCAGTATTGATGCAATTCAGAGTAATTCAATGATGCTTTATTTCCTACAGGAAAGGTCTACACTCTTGGAAGGACAGACTATGGGAGATTAGGTGTGGGGGAAGGCTCTAAAGAGACTCATAAACCCACGCAAGTCTTGGTACTAGACGGTGAAGAAGTCTCGTCAATCGGCAGTGGATCCAGTATGAGCAACTGTGCCACTAAAAGTGGTAAGTCACAAGCTCAGTCTAGAGATAGCTAGTCTAGACTGGCCCCTGGATTTAAATAAAGTCAGGTCTAATCAGTTATTGAGTTGTAGACACTGCATGCACACGCATACAGACACTTAAATGTATAAACTTGATATAATAACTAGGCCCAATTTCAGTTGAGCAGAAAATATAGCTTAAAAACATTTTGCTAAGCAAAAATAAGAAGGACACATCATGTGACTTGATGTTTAAGCTGGTAATCTTATTCTGGTAAGCAAAATTCTGGGTCTAATTTCATAGAGCTGCTTAAGCACAAAAATTTGCTAAGCATGAAAAAATGTGCTTCCAAGAAAAAAGATACCGGCCAAACTACTTTGCTTTATGTGCCATTTTCAACTGGTATCCTGCTCAGTATTGCTTAGCAGTTAATTGTTAAGCACTCGTCTGCCTAAGCAGCTCTATGCAATCGAACATAGGGGCTTGGCTCCATCTCCAGAGTCTGTATAATGTTGAAGCACAGTGCAAACTACTATTGCAGACTACTCCAAAATTGATGACAGGGCCTGAGCCCAAACCAGGTTTTGGAAAGGGCTCCAGTTTATAAGTGATTTTTGGCAAGTTTATACTGTTTGCTTTCACAGGTTTAACTTGCCAGACAGCAGTTAGTTTTATGTTCTTTAAGCCCCAGATTATGCCAATTTGCGAGACCAACCAAAAGGTCGAAGGTACAACTGTGAAACAATTCACAAAACACATGATGAGTAACTTTTCTCCTTTCAATACAGGCTTTTTGTACTCCTGGGGGATGGGAAGCAATCATCAGCTGGGCACCGGTGAAGAAGACGACGAAGACACCCCAGTCAAGATAATAAGTAAGCAACTTGAAAACAGAAAAGTGTTCACAGCATCCGGGGGAGGACAACATTCTGTCATTCTGGCTTCTGACTAATGAAGGTAGATTAGATTTTTTTAAATTGTTATTAAGAAAATCCCACCTGGAAATGGAATGGCTCTTGATTCACTACTAGACAACCCACTTCAAAACCACATGCAGGTTGGCTATTAGATTTCCAGTGTAAATATACCGTTGGCTGATCATCTGGTTCAGAATCTTCTTGTTAAACAGAATGGTGAAGTCGCTAAAATTACTTGAAGATCAAAAGTTTCTCTTGAAACTCTGACATGTTTTGAATGAGTTAAGAGGAGCACTGGCTGTTCTCCACAGCACCACTCACAGCAGGGCTTGCGGAAAAGAAGACAAAACAAACGTGTCGAACGCCTAAAGACGATGCATTTGGAGCAAGCTGTTCATGACCTCATTTCACACAGCTGCATAATATTGTTTAGCAAATTCATCTGCAAAGTAAACGTCACAAGGGAACCATCCACAAACAGTCATAGATTACAACGCATTTTGGTTGGTAACCTGTTTCGTCTAAACAAGGTTTCCTTTGTGTTCAACATAAGTTGTGAGCTCAGCAACTCTTTAAAAGAACCCCTCAGAAATCAGTTACTTTTTACCATTTATTTCCATATTATGGGTGAAAAGGGTTGTCAGGGCTATGGGTGAAGAGAACAAATAAAACCTAGGGGCCTATACTCCTAGAAGTTTGTGTCGTCTTTCACCCCAAAAAACTCTTCCCTGAAACACCTTCCGGGATTTTGGGAGTGGTCAGAAATGATCGGTGTCTCTTGATTTGATTTTTTTTTTTAAGACAATCTATGCAATCATTTTACATATAATACAAAACATGTTTTATGGAGAAGGTACAACTTTGGTTTTTAGAAAAGGGTATTTCCATCTTCTCTTCTAAGGATCAAATAATTTAATTAACCTCTGGCAATTTCAATTTTTTCGGAATATGGGCTTTTTAAAAACCTCCAATCATTCATTTAACATTTCTAAAATCAAATTAAATTGAGCCGAAGCAACAACGAAATTGGTCACAATGCAATGAAATTGTAAAAAACCATTGTTTCGCTTTTTTCCAGATTATATTGTTAGTGTAAATGTAACTATGTAAAAAAAGAAACAGTGCCTTCAGAATTTATAGTGTTCTTAAAAGTAAATTGTATGCCAAGCATATCCTCTCGGTCACTGAAGTTGTTTTGGAGCTGGAAGTGTTTTGTAATGGTATAAATACATGTTCATAGTTTACACTGCACTTCCTGCTTCAAAACAGAATAGCACACCAAACTTATCAAGTAACGAAACTCTGAGGTCATTAAGATTTTGAACTAAAATATCTGATGGCATAACAAAGCAATGGCGGCCTTGCATTTGTTCATTTGTATGTGTAGATTAAAGGGGCTGTGCTGTCACGATCAAAGTAGGCCTGTGGCTGTACATGGATTTACCAACTGTTACCCAGTTACAGCATACGCATATCATCCCTCTGTATCATAATATTAGAACCAGCCTCAGGACCATGGTTTCTTCCGTGGTCCTGATAGCCTCGTTCTATGCTAGCATGTGTAAAGCGCAGAAGGGAACCAGTGACACTATAGCGAAAAGGCAGAAGAAGGCAATGAAAATGTTGAATACCGTGCCTATGGTTGACTAGACTTCCAAACGAGTCGTTTGAGTGAGTACGTCACTGTGCATACATACGTTGCTAGTCAGTGGTCAACCATGGGTCAACTGAGTGTAGGCACTCAATCTTGCTCCACTGCTGCCAACAGCCGTAGCCAGAGTCGCAGCTGAGGTCACTTGATTCAGACATGACCTGAGGCTGGAATTACTAAATAATCAGGTATCATGGTATAAAGTGAGGCTACGAACCAGCATTGCCATTGTGTTCTCAGGGAACCTTACAAAGATGTTCTGAAGGTCCTAACAGGTTCAGTTTGAAAATGGCTGATTTGCACTTCTCTTTTTTGTCGAATCTGATCACACATCTATGATCTTATCACCTGCTCGTAGACAGTCAACATTTTTAGCTCAAGTGTGGGTGTTGCTTTAAATCAATAGTTATAGGACTCCAGGAAGGTTGTCTTGTGAATATCAGAGCTTATATGTGTTTACTGATCAATTTTCACCTTTCTTAGATTTACCCTGTATCAAATTTTATATGAACCTTTCTGACTCAAGTCACGGAATGAAACCTTGAGTTTATTTACTAATTCATTGTTGTGTCACTGCAAAAACACTGTATAATCTAAAATAGCATGATACGTTAAGAGCGAGTTCTAAAGTGTCAAAATGTCTTATGTCGCAAAAATTTACCTGGTTGTACATAAATAAAATCTGCACCAAGATCAGTATTGCACAAAGCATTTTTATGTGAGATATGACGTTTTTGCTCAGACACAACGAAATTACTGTTATCAAGGTTAATGTTGTTTTGTTTTTTTTCTTTTTTTGGGGGGGTGGGGATGGGGTCGGGGGGGCAGTGGGTTGTTTTAATGTATTGATTACTTTGTAGGATTTTGAGTGTAATTGAAGTTTGTAATCATATATTTTGATATCATTGAATAAATGGAGTCATGCCTAAAGTAAGTTGTGTTTTTGCATTCGATACTGTTTACTCACTTCTTGTTTTTTTCTCCTTCTACGGTTTTGCAAACTACTAGGGTCGCTCACTCCATGACTCCAGTCTCATTCAAATGCAATGTTGAGATCTTGTTTCATCTACGATTGCTTATTGATTTACATAATGAATGCTGTACTGGTGTAACATAATCTTGGGGTGGGAATATCACTTGCCATGTGAGCTTGAAGATATTTATACAGGATTGGTAAGGATCCTTGTAGTTTATAACTTGATACAAAATCTTGTTTGACTTTAAGTCTGAAAACTTACTGATTATAAAGTTCATACTAGAAGTAGAACCATTTTGTTATTTGAAATATTTCCCTTTGAAATGAAGTCATATTTAAGAAAACTGTAGCTGAAAACCCAACAAAAATGCAACAGCTGATTTCGGTTGTTACAACCAAAATTAAGGAAAATGTGTTTACATGCTGAAAATTGTGTATGGTTTTTCACTATTTTCTCTTGACTCACACAAAACACAACGGATTATTAAAGCCCAAAGTTCCACAGCTTTGTTATGTCATGTTTTTTGGTTGATCACACAAAGCTTAAACACTGTCCTTGACCATTTTGTCAGCTCTACCAATCCTGTATAAATAATACTTTTAATGGTCACATGGTTTCATACACCCTGAAATACTACTATGGTCTGCTGCAGTAGGTGTTATTTTTACTAGTCTTGTCAATTTGATGCCATGCTGGGCTTTGAATATCTTATTCTCTGGTGCTCAGGATACTGTTCATAAAAGCTCCTTGAAGTTTGTGAACCAAAGTGGAAAACCAAAAGGTTTAAATTCTATCATTTCAGCATAGCTAGTAAAATTTGGATCCTGGGTTCAGACTGTTTTGTCAGTAAGGGCCCTCACCGGCGCCCTGGCACATAGATCACAAATACTGGCATACATGTTTTTTTGGACCCCATAAATCTTGGACTTCTTAATTGTTTTGGATTGGTTTTATTTTTTTTTACTGACGTCTCTATTGGTTTCTGTACATGAAAGGGAAGCAAGGATATCTTCACTCTGTAAAAACACCTCGATTACTTTTGTTAAAGTCCTTGATTTCAACTTGTAGACACGCCCACTCTAAGTGTTCACAAGCGCAAGAAAACCTTTTAAGACTGGTTTTTTGTAGGTTCCTATTGTGTCTTCATTGAGTTCTGGGAATACATTTTTGGGGGGAGGGGACACTTTTGGGCAATCCCTAGGCTGCTGTTTGTTTTTGCATTTCTTCATAATCCTCTGTTTTTTGTAATTCTTGGTCAGATTGTTTTTTCTCAGTCTTCTGTGTTATCGCATTGTATTGTATTGTTTTTTAAAGCCTGAATTAATAAATAAATAGACACCCTCTGTCACATATCTGGCATGGTTACACAGCAGTCTGCCATGAATTGTGATCTGAGCAACTGTATTGGATTCACAGTTGTATACAAATGTCAACGCGTATAAGTTCAATGAAGGATAAAATGGTGAATATGACCCAAAGGGTTTCACAGACAAACAAAATTGTTTAAGGCTAGCTTCACCAGTGACGACCTTGTAGGTTTTGTGTGTGTGTGTGTGTGTGTGTGTGTGTGTGTGTGTGTTGTTTGTTTGCAGCTTGATCAAAATGAAAGTCTGGCATCACATGTTTACCAAAAATGTCTGCATATGATAACAGAATAGAAGAGCACTTTGTAGATAAATTATTGTAACCTTGGAGTTCCAGCTGTTTTCATTATCCCAGACCAGATGTGCTTCCGTATAACTCTTGATAATTGCAACTGCAGGCTTTTCCTACAATACACTGCATTTAAACTAAAAGGAAAGTGTATTCTCCGCCCGAGTTACTTGAGGATTAATTTGTTATGCACGCATTAATAACTTCAGCTTCATTGTTCATCACTTTCACGTTGCTTTTAACTTGAATGACGTTGCTTTTAACGTTCATTAGCTTATGTTACGAAAAAATTTGTTGCGAGAAGATACTAACCGAAGACAATCTTCTTTGAAGTTTGTTTTGCATGTAACATTTAAAATTTACTGTCGTCTTTGGATATTTCCTCCTGTCTATGTTGGACATCAGTGCTTGTCACTCTTTAGGCAGGGTTTCATTTCATTAACACCAGAAATTAGTAGTTTTATTGAGCTAGTTTAGGGAGTAGATTTGCTTTTCATTCAAAAAATTTCTCATTCCATTTTTTCAGGAATACGTACCATGCCTGGCAAAAGAGGTATACCAACCAAAGTAGCATGTCATTGTTCTTGACTGGTTCCCTTCTAAATTCTGCTCAGAAGAAAAATTTGTTAAGCACATTTGTTTGTGCTTGGCAGCTTTATGAAATTGGGCCAGTAAACAATTTTGGGGTTTATTTCTCCCAAGCTGTACCATGCCTTTTAAGAAACTTTGAGGTTTCTCAGTAGTAACAACCTATAAACGACCTTGCGCTGGGCATAGCATTAACAAGCACACCATTCTTGGGGTGGCGTATTTTGTCGAGTGATAAATTATCTCATTTTCTAGCATTTTTATTAATGAAAAGGTGGGGCGCAAAATGATGACAAAAATCGTTAATATTTCAAATTTAAAACAGATATTGGGAGAAAACAAACTGCAACACTGGAAATCATGAGCCGACCATGTAGATGGATAAAATTAATCCTTGAAGATCGAGAACGTCTTAATTATTGGGTTACAAGAGATGTCAGCCAATAACCGATTGTGTCTGCTTTGACTGATTCAACCAATTAGCCAGAGAAAAAAAAAAAAAAAAAAAAGTCATGAATCAAAATTTCTTTTTACAACGCAGCATTTACTTTATTGGCCCAGAAATATCAATTGCACTTAAAGGTTGTGTACCTCAACATTTTTAACTGTAGTATTTACAAATGCATAGTTTGTGCAAAATAATTCAATTATTCAATTACATTTATTTTCGTTTGAAAAAAATAACACACAGATTTACAAAGGCAGTTTTTTGATAAATTACCCATTACTTACTCAAGACTGTGCAACATTGCATACAGCTTTTTTGAAAGGTCCATAAATAATAATCAACAATACAAATATTTTGAAGATTTTAAAGGTCATCTAGAATTGGTAGAGCTGACAAAAAAAGTCACAGACAGTGTTCATGTTTCGTGTGATCAGCCATGTACATGAAATAACAAACCTCTAAAAATTTAGACTGAATCCGTTGCGAGAGTCAGGAGAAAATAGTGCAAAACCATGCAAACACAGTGTCCTTAATTTGGGTTGAAACAACCAAATTCAGCTGTTTGCGTTTTCTTTTCAGATACATTTTTCTCGACTTCATTTCAGAGGGAATTGTTCTAGTACTTGTTATCCTTTTACCAGTCCTGTATAATACCTTTATACAAACTCACACTGAAAAAACATTCTATACAAACAAAAGGTCTAACTTTCTTCAGTCTCCTCCATCCTGGTTTGTTTAAAATCAGGTAAAAATTCTCTGATTTTCGTTTCTAAAAAGAAACATTATTCCCCCCATGTCCTTCAGGAGAAATATAATCTGGAGCACTCTGATCGAAATTTACCAATCTGTTCAAACCTTGTGTCCTTTTAAAACCAAACAACATGTACAGAAAAATGTCATGGGTATACCTTAATGGTTCTAGTATGAACTTTATTTGCTTGTGTATCTTGTGTTTTTCTTTTCTCTGTGATAGCTTTCTATTTTGCTATAGTCAATTTTTTATCACAGTAATTACAAGTTATTTCTTATATCTGGCTGGCTGGGTTTTTGATTTTGTATTGTCTTTGTAATACTTAATGTTAGGTTTTGTAAGCATGTCATTTTTAGTATAACCTTGTGATACTTCGACCATGTTTTGTGTTTTTAAACCAAAATAAATAAATAAATACATAAAATGTATCAAAGTTAAAAACTTCACACAGTGACCCCTTTCAGACAAGGGGTCTCAACATCTTGTATACAAAAATAATGGCAAATGTTACTTTTGGAAAAATCCAAATAATTACATGCACATGTTGAGTTGGAAATCTATGGTTTTTAAACAGATTGTTCGATTAAATATAATGATGATTATACATTCTGATGAATCATGCATGTCTTTTAAAAAATAACCAAATTATATTAATTATCCCCGATGCAAAAATTCACACACAAAAATAAAAATTAACATCTATTAAATAGCCTGCATGTTATCAATTATCATACATATTTATACATGCTATAACTATGCCCATATATTATGGAAATACAATTTGAATATTTATCACACAGATATGCATTGATATGCAGTCAGATTTTGTTCATCAAAATCAAATTCATTGCGACTATATCTTTCAACCAAGTCAGTTGTTAATTCCTTGTGTATGGGTGGCATGTAATGATGTTGAAATGGTTGTAAAATATCATATTCACATTATCCTTAGACTAATAATTATAATACAAAGTTGTTATATACCGCTCCATCACAAAGACAGGTGAAGCGATCATTATTTGTTTCGACAGATATGCAGAAGTTAATTTGAATTATATACATCAAGCACTTTTGGTTTACAGAGTAATGTGGCGCAATATGCAGCCAAGCATGCCAGAAATGGAGATGGCCAGGGCACTTAGCAAGACCAAGAGACTCACAGATTGGCAACCAAGGACAGACAGGAGAGGGGAGGAAGACAACAAGGAGATGTAGAGATGAAATCACCACATAACGAACATGGCAACATGGAGTAGAATGACAAGTCAGTGACAGAAGAGAATGGAAATTGCTGGAGGAGGGCTTCATCTAAGAAGGGATGAAGGCAGCCTGAGGAGGATGAGGAAAGAAACACTGGGGCAAACCCTTTTCTCTTAATGACCAGTGTATTGGGTTCTTTTAACTTCAATGCACAACACACTAGACCTAGGTCTTAACATCCCATCTGAAGTAAAGCAATTCTAGAGATGTGTACAACTTTGGAATCAGCTCACCCCTTTACCTTTCTTTAGAACTGTGCACAGCTTTAAAAAATACCTGAAAAACCTACTTATTTTATCTATGATGTAAACTCCTGAAATGGCATATATACATATTATGATTACATTCCAATTATCAAGTCTTGTATTCAATTACTTTTTTTGTATAAATCAATTCTGTTTAAATAGTTCTATAAATTTTAAAACTGCATGCAATAACTAATTGTTTTCTTTCTAAACGAACTATTGGTTGCGATATACAACTTCTCCTTATTCTGTTTCAATAATTATCATCGTTATTCTTAAATTGATATTGATTCATTTATTTATTAACTAAAGGGACCAGGGCCTGTATAAGCCTTGGCTTTTTCCTGGTGCCCTCCATTGTCACCACTTGTATCAAATTCTTGTATTGACAGATTGTCTAGTTGTGATATATGGAAAATAAACAAACAAACAAAACAAAACAAGTGACATGTAAGTGGTTCCAATATGATGCCAGTGAATGATCTCGACCTGTGGTAGGATTGTATAAAATGAAAAATTCTTGAAAATTTGAAAAAATTCCCCTCTGTGTGGAGATAAAGCCAATAGAATTAGAGGTTTACAGACTATCTCCATAGTTTCAAATAATTGGATTTGGTCGTAAAAGGCAAAGTGTTCTGTGATGGTACATAGTTTGCCTATTTCAAGAACATTTGAAGGCGCAAGGGATCAGTGAAAAATCCTGTAATCAGGAAAGATCCTGGTAAATCAAATGCCTGGAATTTCCTGCTCCCTCTTCTAAAAGCCAATTAAATAAAACTTAAATTAAATTATTAATTGTTATAAATGATAGATTTGAACAATCAATTTGTAATTACTTATTTTTTTAAAATTGATTATCGATTATGGATTAATGATTATAGATATTTGATTATTTAATTGTACAATTTTTACAATTATTCTGTTGGCTTTTTAAAACCATAAAATAAATTGAAGTAACTTTAGGAAAAGAGTAAATGACCAACCCTGCTCAAAGAAAATAATGTTCAAGCCTTCCTGGATGACTTTTAAGTAGATAATAGATACATGTTAATTACTTTAAATATGAAAAGTAACTATTTTCAAATAAATAAAAAAATGGTTCAGCAAAAATCAACTAAGATCATGTCAAGTTTACAAACATCACCAGTGTATATTTTATATACACATACATTAATGCATTCTTTATCAAGCGGTGATCAGATTTTTTTCAGATTAGAAAGGCGACAAAACTATAATCATCCAATGGGGGACTTTTAGGACGCTAGGTGGCAGCAGACTTACTGGGTAAATCCATTGTTCTCGGTAATGTGCGCATGCTCAGAACTACGTAAACTTACCTAGTAAGTCTGCTGCCACCTAGCGTTCTAAAGTCTCCCATTGGACTGCGCAAGCGTGCATACGGCATTATTCAAGTTTGAACGCGATGGAAAAACAATCACACACTTTAATGGGTCCCGAGGTTTCAATTCGCGCAAGACTTCATTGGTCCAAACATTTATTCAATAAGAATGACAGCACTCTACACATCCCTGATGATCGATTGACTGATTGATCGATTTTAAATTGATTGATTGATTGGTTGGTTGAATTACAACAAAATTGCAGTTAAATTTTCAAATTTTCATTTGAAGAAATGATCACCAAATATTAATGTTATGTCATCAGCCGAAAAGATATTACAATCATTTTACAATGTTCCAATAGAAACACTTAAAAGAAAAACTTATGCATCCGAGTAAACTTCCATACAAAACTTAACATTATCAAAACACAGTATGTAAGCATTTTTTTTACAAAAGTTGTACTATAGGAATGCAATATACAACATGTGTACAAAAAGAATGAAAACAATTGGGGGTTTTTTCAAAATCAGAAATTCAAAAAGTTAAATATTGAAGACAACATGGCAGACTGAATCCTTCTCAAGAACAATTTTATAAATTTATACTTTAAGGGCGGTTTACATCATGTTATCGACTTGGCGTCACAATACAGATAGACTTGACCAACATTGTTCATTTTTGTTACCTATTTATTTCAGTAAAAACAGCTGGAATAGTAATGCATCACAGAAAGCTGGTTTAGTATTAGATATGTAGCCTGTTTTACAGATACTATCACGGCGTGTGTTCCAATGGTCCCTGTTGACCGTCCCGCACAACGAACCACTCGCACCTCTGTCAAATCCCATCCTCATACAGTCGTGACTCCCAAAAGCAGGACCAAGATGTACGCTACGAGTTTCTTTCCACGTACTGCCTCACTCTGGAACTCCTTGCCTGCATCCTGTTTCCCTGCTGTCTATAATTTGTCTCAGTTTAAGCGCAATGTGAATAGGTTTCTGTTCTCATAATTCTCTGCGCTTTCTTTTCCTTTTCTCTTCTTTTTTTAGCCCTCACCTCGAGTGGCCTTTGGGCCTTGTGTTGGGCGACTTCCGTAAAAAAAAAAAAAAAAAAAGACACATATGTACTATGTTATATGGAAAATGTATTGTCAAATCCGGATATGACATTTACTTTGACCTTTTGGTTGAGTGGAAGAAGGTTAAATCTTGAAGCCCTTTGCAGCCGCTATGGGCATTTCAGTACAAAGCCGAAGGCAACTGCTAGGTCTCTATTCGCCCTTTACACAGATCCACCATGTGCGTGTAGAACCTCGACTTCATGCTCTATTTGTATTGTATTTATGTATCTGTTTGGATGAAAGCATCATCACATTACCAAGATTTATATAATGCTTCTATTCACTGCTGTCCTCAATTCAAGGCTCTACACGAAAATGGCAGACTGTGCAAACGGCAAACAGGGTTAATGAAGAATCAATTTCATCTCATTTCAACCTACTTCCAATACATAGACTTTTCCAGCGAAAGTCTCGGTGAGAATCCATTATTTTGCGAGTCTCAGTAATTTTAAATTAACTTGAATACATGGCATGGAGGGACTAATCCACTTGACAATCTAAGGCACCCTGATGTTAAATCACACAGTTGGTTTAAAACCAAACCTTCTGTACAATGAAGTTTCTTAAACTAAATGTAAACATTCTCCTGGATGAACTCATTTGGCATCCTGTTATCACAACACACAAGACTGTTCCTCAACTTCAATCCAATGCAATCTTCTTTTCAAAAAACCTGAAATCTCTATCTGCTTTGGGAGACAACATGTAGTAGCTAAAAATGTCCACTCCACATTTTTGTATTTCATTAATGTTTGTCATTTCACAAATTGCATAAACAATCTCCCTCAAGACTCTTTCATTTCATAACATATTTCCTTACAAACAGCTAGCTTGCACCGTTTGTTATTATTCTTGAACCAGGCACAGTAAATTTTTTCAAAGTTCAGACAGTAGTGACTATCTCCTCGATGATAAACTCTTCATCCTCAACGACCGGGACCATCTCAGCCGTACCAGTGACCTTATCCACCTTAACCTTGACCCCAATGACCTTATAGATTTTGGCCGTCAATGGGATGAGGAGGAATGAGACACTAGTCAGCAGAAAGAAGCCAGTGCAGACGTAGATCGATATGTTGTAGGAGTTGGAGGCATCATATGCACTACCTGTAACCATAGTAACAAGAGTCGGACAGTTTAATGACACTTGTGAGTTTCCCATGATATAAGTCCGTTTTAAAAAACCATTAAAACACAGTAAACAGTTTTCTTGTGAATTCTCACCAATGATAAAGCCACCGAGAAGTGTTCCAACTCCTGCAGAGAACAGAATTAGAGTCGACGACTGACTGGCCTTGAGTGGTCCAAATATCTCCATGCCAACAGGAAAGGGCAACATGTTCATACTTGCCTTCACGAAACCGATTCCTGAACCAAACAAAGAGAAGATTCTCATTAAAATAAAACTATTTGACTTCTTGTTCCTTATTTCCGATTTCCTTCAGGGACACATGGTCTTTTTACAAGACTGTAAAACAAAAAAATGTGTTAACAGATGAGTTCACACTGGATAGCAGCAACACCAGAAAAACTCTGAATAGTTTCAGACTGAGCAATACTGGAGTAAAATGTAAAAATTGTATTTTACTGAAAGTGGAAAAAACTATGTTTTGTAAATGTTCTGAACACTGATCCGTAAAGAGTCACATTGCCTTCAAATCTCGAAAAAGTTTGCTGTAAGGAACTGTTGTAATTAGTGAGCGGTGAAAAAAACATAAATTGACACTGGAAACACAACCACTGGAACTTGCAGTCCACCATTTTGTGGAGTCAAAATTTTGGTCCAACAAAATGGCAGACCATGTTCTATCATGAAATTAATATTCATATTCATTTCATAACGTATGCTTTTCATAGCCCAATGCGCCCAATCCAAAGGCAATGCTCCTAGGATTATTACAATTTGACTTAAAAGTATTTTCCGTTCTGCTTTCTTCCGGTGTGAAATCACTTTAGAGTTGGGAGTAGCAAGAATTCATCGTCAATGTGTATAATTCACTGAGATTCTTCTGCTAGCTGTAAATGATCATGTCCTAACTTGTATGCCAAACCCTTCAGAGACTATAGCAGCCACAACAAAGCAACTTGACCCACTTTCGCTCAACCAAAAAGGTCAAAGTAAAGGTCAAGTTATGAACTGACATTTTCCAATGTTTCCCATGTTAACAATATAGCTCCAATCGAAAACAAACATCTGCCTTGTGTTATTTCTTAAAAGATGTTTTACTAAAAATAATCAAAATATCAAAAATATCAAAAATATCAGCCATGTATGGGCATAATTATTGTGATGATTTTACAGAGATTGATTGTCTCTGAGGGGTTTTCAAAAACAAAACAAAAGTGTTGATTACTGAATGGTTTTATGGGTGATGATGAATCACCAGATGATAATACAAGAGGGTGTTATGGGGCATGTCAAGTCCCTCCTCCTGCTGGTCAACTCATGTGCCCAGTAGTTGTCTTTAATGCAGCTCGACTGCGGGTTGTGCTATACAAAATCAACTGCTTCAAGCCTGTATACACTATACGTAACAAAATTAAAAAAATTAAAAAAATCTTTTAGGAGTAAAGGATTTTGCATTGTGAAGGTATGAAGTTTGTTTTGTTTTTCCCTTAAGCCATAATTTCGTCTTGGCAGAAGTGATGTTGCATACTGGTTTAATTTAATAAATAATTTTGTGCCGTTTTTTTTCCTATAAGCAACTTCAACACATTACAACATCTTTACAATTATTTTAGTGTTGAGGAAACTTTCTCAATAAATTGTTTATTTGTGTGATGTTTTAGCAAACAAAAATTATTTACCAGTAGCAATCTCAAAAACAAGTTAGAATATTATCAAACAGTGTATACAAACTTCAAGAAAGAAAAAGAAAGTTCAACCAAACCATCAGGTAGAGTGATAACGCTCAACTTTATTTTATCAGTTGTTTTGCAAGCTTTTTCAAACAAATTTCAAAGTGTTTACAGGTATGGATGGTGTAATTATAGTTATCAAGAATTCACAAATATGCACAACAAAGTCAACATTGCATTGTGCTAATTCACTTAGTTGTTAATTTTATTGAATTTCAGCTTGTCCTTTCCCACGCACAGATCACAAAAATCTTCTAGATTTTTACCAAATTAAAAGTTCAAAATTTTGCAGTCATATTACACCATCCAACTTCAACACTATCCACTAAAATTGAAACATGCAAGCTGCAAAAAACAGTCTTTTCAAATGGGAGCCATGTGGTTTAAGCTGGTTCATTCCAGTTCAATCCGGTTCGATCCGGTTCATTCAGCCGACGGTCTTACGTACCTACAGCAACTACACAGACAAGAGGGAAAGATGATACAAATGCACAGGTCAGCGTTATCAATGTGGAGATCAAGCTAATTCCTGTTATCAAGTGCACTTTTCGAAAAGGCAACTTGTCACCGATAATAGCAAAGAGAAGCTTGCAGCTGGTCTCGGAGGCTGCTGATATGGTCACCACCATGGAGCCATGATGGCTCGAATGGCCCAAACTGGTGACATAACTCACCTGAAAATCACAAACAAAGGAAAGAATTAACATTAGGCTATGAGGATGATCCTGGTGAAGTGTGGTCGTGTTTCAAAGCCACAAAGTCCTTCCTTTAAAACAAGAATACAACAAAAAGGTTATCAAGTTAAGCGACAACACTTTACACTATTTCCTATACCATAGGCCTTCTACTACATTGTTAGATAGGCAGTGCATTCTATAGAATTCTATAGATAACAACCAACCTTTCTGAATTTCATATATTAAAATTTTACTATTGACTTTATAGAAATAGCAATGGACACCACAATAATCACACCTGGTGCCATCTTGGTCACAATAGCCCAAAATATTTACAACCAAGTGTCTTTTATTTTGTATGAGGCTTTTTACAAAACCTGTTAATTATGACATTTAATAATCACATATCAAGAAACATTGTACTATCCAAGCTCAAAAAATACTTATGAATTAGTGTTGAGCCATTTTAGTAAATTAAGAAATTAATACAGCCTTATTTCATCGACTGTTTCAGCCACATACTTCATATTATAACAAGATAATTTTGGTCACTAAACTTAAACCATACATTGCAACTGCATCGTTGCCAACAAATGAACAACACACTAAGTACCAGTAAACAGCTTGATCAAGCTACTTTCCAAACATGAAACATTGTCAATACGGGTTATCAATCTTACACAAATCAACACTTACTGGGATTAACGCTGGTCATGACATAAAATATCTGTTTCAATATAGTGGGAGACTTCTGAGATGATAGAGCGCGTCCCACTCACCTGTCGTTTTCTATTGTTTTTGTTGCCGAGAACAATGGAAAAGTATTGGTGAGTGGGACGACCACTAAATATTGTCTTAAAAACTCCCATTATTTGCAGTTTGGTTAGCTATACACTGTACACTGTAGTATGTTATCAATTTCATACCTCTGCCAACTTCCATGGGTTATATGGTTGATTTAATGACAGGTTAACAATTTCACAGAATCTTAGGCCGTGTCCAAAATGGCGGCTACAGCTACGACCGTTACAAAGGGTGTTTCTAAGAACTTCCTATAGACCCATTGCATATGACGTCATCTACACGCGCGTAATTTTGGGGGTCAAAACGTGCACAAAAGAATGGTACACGTGTTTACAAGCGCATTGGGCGTAAACACGTGTACAATCCTTTTGTGCACGTTTTGACCCCCAAAATTACGCGCATGTATGCGCGCTGCGCGTTGTGCAATGGGTCTATACGTATGATGACGTGGGAATCTAGCCGTAGCCATAGCTGTAGCCGCAGCATGGCCTTAGTGTTTAGGGTTGAGAGTATGACAAAATGATCCAACACAGAGATTCAAATTTTAGGAAACATTTTGACACCTGGGTTTGATGAACTTATCAGACAGGTTTTGGCATCCTTGGCACTAGAGAAGTAAATCAAAGAGCAGGATTTTGTTTTAGTTTTCTGGAGAAACTAACAGCTATTATTTTTACAAGGCAAACATTTTTGAGTTAAGATATTTAAGTCTGAAAATTCTCATCCCATAGTTTTGTGGACTTAATTGACGAAGCAAAGTTTTGATATCAATGTACTTACAAGATTCACATTGTAAAAGCCCATGCCTATTGCTGGCGCCAAACTGGCTAAACCAAACAACCAGGTCTCTGGCATTCGGGGCATGCTCTTTTGTTTCTGTGGTATCCAAATGATCTCATCATTAAGCTTCCTTGGTTTCTTGAGCGACTTCTTGAGATGCGGATGCTGATGGGTGGTGTCATCTTGGGGTACGGAGGAATTTTTGTTGTCCTGGGGTGGAGATTTCATAGGTAGGGCAAAGAAGAGGCAGAGGACCAGGATGAGTCCAGAGCTGATGCGGCAGGTGACCCTCCATCCCACTAAATCAATGAGCTTAGTAATGATAGGAGTCCAGCAGAAGAGACCTTTAAGTAATGTACAAATAGATGCAGTTAAATAACAAGTGGAACTCGGGGTTTATTAAGGTATCAGATAAGGCAGTTACAGGTTGAATGGCTTCTAACTGGCACCCAAAACGTATCCACAAAATAGGGAGACGCCAACATTAGGTCTAAATAGCTCAGTTGGTGGAGCGCCGGCACGTTAATCCAGAGGTCGCAGGTTCCAATTCTGCTTTCATAAATTGAAGTAAGAACCAAATGTTTTTACATGTGACTTGTAGTAATCTCTCCTTGGAAGAAATGATGGTTTTGAAACAAACCGGTCATGAGATGTAGATCTCTCTGTTTATCTTTTTCGAAAATCACTGAGAAGATTGGAAGTCCACAAAACACATTTCTGCTCTTTGGTTTTTCAAGTTTCTCTTAACTAAAATTGTAGTCTGGTTGCTTTCTTATGCTCAACACTAAGCTAACTTTCATGAAAGTTAACCGTTAACCAATGAGTTACTTTTTCTTTTTTTCTTCACCATGGCCCCTTGATGGTTTGTCTAAGAGGTGAGTCAAGAGGAACAACTTCCTTCCCAATCCCAACATAAACCTGCCCTTGTTTTGTCTGGGCCTAACTTGGTGACAGGTGACTGAGGACCCATCTCTAAGGAGTTATGGCTGGAGTTAAACCCAGACACAAGGAGAGAGCCGTGTGATCATTAAGTTCCCTTCCTGCAGGATGTAGACTTTGATCACTGACGGACACGACATGGTCAATGCTATCCCATCACATGATTGACAGGACAAGTCCAATTAGCATACAATACTCTGCACAATCAAATTATTTGGGAAATTCAATGTGGTGATTAAAGTTAATTTAATTACATTCTAAAGGGCCCACTCCATTAATCCCTAGATGCCCAATGAAGGTTGTTCGGTGATATTCTCCAATACTGCCCTAATCAAATAAAGTCACATTACACACACACCTGCAGTAAACTTTTGTCAGACATTTTGTTATGCAATCAAAGCTAATTGGGATTTTTCGCTAAAAAACTCCCCCTCCTCCCCTTTTTAAGAGTTCACAATTGACACTAGCCTGGCGTACATTGTCTTGTTAAAGCTACTACAAGCTACTAAACACCACTCCTTAAATTGCCCTGTGGGCTACTAAAAACTCTCCAACCTACATGTTTAAAATGCTAACAGTTCTTTCTTTTCAGATGTCAAGAATACGTTTTTTACATGTGTTAATTTATTTGTGTGTGTGAATTTAACTTCACTATTAAACTGGTTGTGATCACTACCAAGTGTGTGAATTTAACCTCACTATTAAACTGGTTGTGATCACTACCAAAGACATCAGAAAGATACATTTATGGCAATTTGTATGTTTAAAATCTGGGCTACTGAAATTTCCTGGGGCAACTAAAATGCACTACTAGCTCGTTGGGCTACTTTACACAAAGCATAAGTGCAAGGCCTTATTTTTGTTGTTGGTTTTTTCCTGTTGTTTACAACCTTACCAGCAGTAGCACCAGTCAGAACGAAGGAAGTTGCTCTCATGCAGTTGTTGTCCGGAAAGTACCTCATGAGCAGATCCAAACTTCCCTTGAAGATGAGGTTCCATCCAACACCATAGAGCAGGCTGAATGTGAAGTAGAGGTAAAAGAGTTGAGGAGCAAACGATGACGACAATAAAGAGGCTGAGCAAGTGATGATGCCAATCATGCAAGTTGTCTGGTGAGAGAGCCTTCTGAGGAAACAGTCTGTCAATGGGCTGCACAAGCTGCTGACAATGTACACAAGGTTTCCGACCCAACCTGAAGGAGGTAAAAAGTAACACAGAGAGAATAAAGAGTAGGTGTTAATCTTTGATTCAAGTTATCAATTGGTTGTGATGTGATTTTTCTTTTCTCTTTGACTTCGGGTTGATTGCTTGATGCAATGTAACAATGTTAGTAAGGTACATGTGGGCATGAATGTGCTCCCACCCTTCAAAATAAACATGTTTCTAGAGTTGTTTACAATAATTGGGTAGGAAATAAAAACAAGCTAAAATTGAAGGGAGGATAACACCCACTTCCGCCCAACCTTACCTTACTTTCAAGAATAATTTGATGAAATCTTGGAATGGAATCTTTGAAAATGAACACATGATGTTGTAAGAACTTAACTTGTTTCCAGATATCTAAAACTTTGACTGTTTAAAAAAAGGCCTTTATTAATATTAGCCCTCCTACTGTTCGCAACATTTTCAAGTGAGTTGACCAACCATTTGAAACCATTCAACTGCCAAAGTTGTGTATGGTGGCACAACTGTGCACAGAACTAACTGTGTACTGTGTACATGTACGTATGCATTCCCTCATGGTATCATATTGATTGCAAGGCATAGCTTATCCATCATTCAAAACCACAGTGAATGGTATTGAATGGTCAGACAGCAAGAGGGTTAGTGCATGTCCCTGACAGGTTTAGACCATGCAAATGGATTTGCAATCAGATTGTTGAAACTGATATTTAATTAGATTATCAACATGCTTTAGCCTTAACTGTAATTCTTGTTCATGGAGGTCACATCTAATGATGTGGTTAATAACACCACCAGCCCCCCAGCAATCTAGGCAGATGAAGACAAAGTTTGATTGTTAAAAATAAACCAGTAGGCCCTATAAATATATTTTTTTGCAGTTTACAATGTCTTTTTGGTTTGGTTTATTTGCAATAACTGGATTACCCCCCCCAAAAAAAAATTATTAAATAAAAAATGACAATCTTGTTTTTATTTCTTTTCTTTCTTTTTTTAAATAAAAGCAAACAACATGAAAGAGCCACAGAAGGTATCGTCTGAGTTAAGTCAAAGATTTGCAATTTGCATTTAATGGTATTAAAAAGAATCAAAAATCAACTCAAAGAATACATTTTCAAATTCAGAATTTGGGTAATTTTGGGGTGAAAGTGATTGTGTATCTACATGTACTTCCCCGTTAGGTAAGTCCATATTTGAACTCAGCACTCACACAGGATACCTTTGCACAATTTTTGAAGGAGACAAAGCAGACACACAAACAGAGACACCTTAAAACGAACAACAAAACTAAAGTAACATGCATTACTCAGTCGTTTTGACATTAAAGCGTTAGTAGTTAAACTATTTTATGAGACCATGATTTGATGGGGTTTTTTCATTGTTCAGAAATTTAGAGACCCTTTTATCCAAACTTTTGCTCTCACATTTGGTTTGTTGTTGTCCTGGAACCATGTATCCTGGGTTGTTAGCATAAACAATCAATTACTATTATTAGTAATATTTCAGTAACATTTTAGTTACCGGTAATGGGAAATATTTTTCCTTCCTCAGTCGATCCTTTTCCAAATTTGCATTTTGGCTACGGTGCATTATTTGTTTATTTATTTACATTTATTTTATCTGTTGTCCTGCTCTTTCTTTTTCCTGTTTTTCAGTGAATGTTTATGAATTGCAGGGAGCCTCAACATCGACTGACTGAGACACACACAGGGCTTGTAAGGATAAAATCTTCATAGTGCAAGGAATGAAGGGCAAGTGACCTACAACAATGAATAAGCACAAAACATGAACAAAACAAAAATGAAGAAACAATTTCAAAATGCAATCTTTTCATGGCCAACATTTAAAAAAGGAAAAAGATGTAATCGTAAAACAACTTTTTGTTATTTTCTTAACAGTGGTATTTTGAAGGTAACAGGTGTAGAATTTCAACAAACATTTTAAAAGCAGATCTTCAGCCCACTTATGTGAAACTTGTTAAGCACATCAGATTGCATTTTCAAATTCTTAAAAATTAGACAAAGCACAGACAAACAAACAACACACTTGTAAACAACCCGTCAAAATGCTACTCTTAGAAATTAATTGAATTATTTTTAAGAATTTTTTTTAATAATTTAGATCCCTTTCATAGCCCCTGAAAAGTCAAGCAATTTTCTATAGGTTTGTTTTTTGTTTTTACTGAAAACCTTGTGGTTTTTCTCAACTTGGCTTTTGTTTTGGGTTTTTTTCTATATTTTTTAAGTTAATTGCCTAAATGATCATTGTAATGAAAATCACTGCAAAGTTTGGGTTTTTTTCATCATGAATAAAAAAAAAAATGTTGTTTGTCGTAAAACATCTCCAATTGTTAGCTTAAAATTAAATAACTTTAAGATAAAATGCACTTCGTCTCCAACTGTTGATTCATATTTTGCTAAATGGGAAAGAAATGTTATTATAAATTGGCACATAATGGTCATCTCAGTGTATGTGTACGCAGTCCTTTTTTTTCTTTTTTTTTTTCTTTTATATATTTTGTTTTACATGGGTAAATATCTGAGGGTTGCTCAAAGAGATTGTCTGATGTACAATCACATAACAGTAAAAAAAAATTTAAATAAAAACAATTTCACGGTTTTTACAGCATACTGCTCAGCCAAGACTCCCAAGGTGTGATGAAAGGCCGGGTGTGATGAAAGGCCGGCGTGATGAAAGGCCGGCGTGGTGAAAGGCTGGGCGTGATGAAAGGCTGATATGGTGAAAGGCTGGGTGTGGCTAGAGGTCGGCAAGGTGAAAGACCTGGCATGGTGAAGGGTGTAGTGTAGAGATCAATGTTGATTATTTCCCCGCCTGTGGTGAAACTCCGAAGTAGAAGTAAGAAGAAGAACTTCACAATCTCACAATGCTTCTTTATTGATTCCGTCCGTCACAACACTTTCTCTACGAGTCTGCCATCCTTCGTGTAACCACCTCCATGGTGTAACCCATCAGATGGTCCATCTACACAAGCCCATCTGGTTGATATTTTTCAGACCAGTTTCCATGACAATTCATTGATAGTGTCTCTCCCACGAGCTCTATACGCTGAAGTGGGAAAGAGTCGCAGGTAAGATGCAAAATATACACAAATAACATACTCTGTTAGTAATTTATACAAACCTGAAACCCCTGAAAAATAAAGCTTTGAGGGTTAATCGAAGTAGGGTTCACAAAAAATTAAGCAACTGGATTGGATCCTCATTACTCTCTTTCTTTGAATGTTTGAGGTCGAGTATCCATTGCAAGGAAAATATTGGGAAATGTAGAAAATTAATTAGGTTGTGGATCAATTGCATTTATAAGAGTTCCTTCCTTGAAAGGAAAATGTAGAAAAACTAATTAGTAAACTACATTTTTGAAGAGTTCAATTAATTCAGTGAATACTGTGCATTGGAGTTATTTTTTGAACCTAGATGATTTTTATCCTTTTTTAGCCAACACTTAGAAAAACAATTTTTTTCAAATTGTTGCCTTACATTCGTTTCCTTCTTTTTTGAAAGAGGGAGAGGGGTTAAATCTTCACCAGATTAAATTCAGTGTAATATTTATGTGTGCATTTACGATAACGTTGTTACATCCTGTTAGATTTTTTTCAATGTACTGAACAAACTCTCAGCATGATTGCAGTGGTTTGCGCAACAACAGAGCAAATAAAAAATGCAAGAGGGGTGAGGTTGGTTTTTTATTAGGAAATTGAATACAATAGCTCAAGGTTCAAAGGGCAGTATGACCATGAGGTCACAATATACTGGAAATTGAAACTGTCTAAAACAGTCAGAGAACAAACTTGGGACATTTTTTGTATATGAAATTGTACAAACATCACAGTTTGAAACAGAAAATTTCTATAACTTTAAATGATACAGAATCGTTTTATATACAATGAATTAACTTAAACAGTTACAATTTTAATTTAATAATTTAAGACTTCAAAATAAATATTGCTTTTATATACATTTTTTAGTTAAAAGCAATACTTATTTTGACTTCTTAATATTATTACTTACTAAAATAAATTTGTTTGCAATGAAAATGTTAGACCAATTTGTTTATAAATAGACAAAAAAAACTGTTTAATTATTCAAATCAGGTGTGTAAAGCATGAACGGTACAACTCGCTACATTATTAATCAAAATCTTTTCACAGATTTTGGGTTGAACAAAGAAAAATGGACTATTCAAAATCTTTAACATTTAAGACAAAATCAAATACAAAATTGATTCCAGTGCGTGGTACTTTTATGATGCACTGAGTACACACTTGAATTTGTAAATAGAGTTATATTATTATTTATATTTACAATATTGATAAAAATGAGTTTTATCTACTGATAACAACTGTACACGACACTTGATCAAATAGCTAGGAGAAATCAGGCTGGATTAAAACAAACACTTCAAAATTATCATAAATTACAAACTTTGAATAGTTCTCACCTGTTTCTGTAGCACCTCTGCCAAATTCATACTGAAGGCTGAGAAACAACACACTGTAACAGCCAACCCATCCAACAATCATAAAAAACATCATGAATGTTGAAGCAGTTAGAACCCAACCCCAATGGGTATCAAGAAAAGAGTTGACTTTGAGTCGAGCAAGAGTTAGCCGACTCAAGCGGTGTGTCTGATCAGGGTGGCTTTCTGGGTTGTTTGCGTCCAGACATTCCCGTTTCTGGAGGAGATGACCGATGATGACATCGGGCTGGTGTAGGGCTCGAAGCGCCGGGCTAAGAGTAAGACAGTCGTAGCCGGTATGCGATGACACAAGGCTTCGGTGATTTTCATGGCTCACTGTTGGCGTTGTGTTATCGGGGGATGCATTAGAAAGTGGAGAGTTTGAGTTGGAGGCAGAGCTACCACCTTCTTGCATTTGTTGGCAAGGAACACACATTATTCAATGTCACTGTTAACGCTCCTACTCGAAATTAGTTTCCCACTGCTAATTTAATTTTGCAGTGTGCTGCTGTGAAAGTGAAATGGTAATTGTTTTACCCGTAATTTTCTACCGATACAACACAGATGACGCCGTGCAACTGTTTGTTAAACAGTACACTTTCATACCTCAGATGTAAATGATAAACCACTGATTTTGGTGGAAGCTCATCACCACTTGGTTATGCACTATGGAGGTGCACCAACCTGTTTTATCAGCTGCGATGTGCCGCAGACAATCCCGGGGTCCCAGTTTTGTACGAAGAGTTAAGTGGGGAGTTGTCAATATGTCATGCATCATATCACACAAGACCTCCTTTGTGTTTGCGCAGACATCACTATTTCTCGTTGTGCGCATAACAGTCGTCGGGTTGCCCCCACTGGTTCCCTGCTCTTTTTTTAGCGGGTTTCGAACACAAAGAGTGACAACCAGCTGTTTATTTTGCAGACGACACGGAACCGGTCGTTCTAAACTGGATTTTTCTGGATTGCTCTGCCTGCCGGCCGTGCCAGTCAGTCTCCATGTCCCCCGGCAACGCGCTGCTCCTCGCCCAAGGGACAAAAGAAGCAGAATTTTTCGGAAAAAATAAATTGTCCAGAATTGGATTCTACCACCATGTTTTAATAAAGTATTTAATCCGACAAAGGACAGTGCACACTCAGCCATTTGCTGCTGATGAGAGTTGCCAATCAGCGTGTTTTTTTACAGCAAATTTTTTCCCCATTTCAGGGGCAGGGACTGCTAGTCTCAGTGCTACTCCCGCCCAACCACAATAGACTATATCTACCTCCATGGATGGAGGTAATCCATGGCCCAACTAGCCGAACCATGAGTGCTTGAATCACAGAAGAATGAATTTCATCACTCCCATGCTCGTATTTTGTGCCCAGAGTTTTTATTTTGTATAAAGTTTTTTGAGGGCGGATTCTTGGCGGTTGAAGGACAATTTTGACCTGTTTTATGTTGAAGTTGTTTACGGTGTTGTTGAACTTTTCTTTTCCGCTTGTTGAAGATTAACTTGAATACACAATGAAGTTCGACTAGCAAGAGAAGATCGGACCAATTGGTACGATGTAAAAAATAAAAATAGACTGTAATAATTATTGTTTAAAAATGTGCAAGAACTGATCCAGGCTAATTATTTTGCAGTCCACGCGTTGACTGTCACAAGTTGACTCAAATTCCAAAACCCCATCAAGGTCACTTTAAGTGCCGAGTTCAGAACTGAATCTGTGATCAGTGAACCACAATGAAATTGTACCACTGAGGGGTCTCCACATCGATTTTAAAACCGCGCTGCACTAGTACTGTAGTGCAGTCACCAATGGACGTTTAGGGTGAATTGCAACCAGCTATTTCTGAAACTTTTAACTTCGTATGGCGGCGAGCATGGCTGGAGTCAGAGAGAGTCTGCTGGCGCTCGTTTTCGAATGTGTTGGCCTACAAAGTTTACAGCCGACCATCAATCAACGCCCTTTGAGTCACCCCCAAACCAAGCGTGCACCTAATTATCACGCACCTACGAATGTTGCTCTCGGCGCAATTGCAACAGTTTTATTTCACATTTTGTTTGACTCTTTACTATTTCTCAACAGGCAATTATTACATTCGCCATTTTCATTTTAATATCATACTGTTTGTTGTATTATAATTTTGTTTTGTTTTTAATCACTTGTTGGGCGGGTAGCAAATTAGGTGCTCAATGTATTATTATTGTTGTCGATAATGATGCATTTGGAATTGTCTGGATGATGAAGTATACTGCTGTTTGGTTACCGGTTCTCTTGATATTCTTCTATATTTTAGTACTCCCTTATTAGTAAATGTGTTTTAAAGGCACTGAACACGTTTGGTAATTACTCAAAATATATATTAGTATAGGCCTAAAAACTTACTTGGTAACCAGCAACGGAGAGCTGTTGATAGTATAAAACATTGTGAGAAACCACTCCCTCTGAAGTAACGTAGTTTTTGAGAAAGAGGTAACTTCTCACTAAAATAATAAAAGACTTCATGCATGAAGCCTTTTATTAGCATCTGAAAGCACACAAAATTGTGCAACAAGGGTGTTTTTCTTTCTTTATTTTCTTGCAACTTCCGATGATGACCGATTCAGCCCAAATTTTCACAGGTTTGTTATTTTATGCATATGTTGGGATACACCGAGTGACAATACTGGTCTTTGATAATTACCAAACATGTTCAGTGCCTTTAATTAAGCCTGGGGTATCAGGAATTTTGCTTTTAGACCATAATTTTATCTGTTTTTATCTGATTTTGATCTATTAATTATGTTATTACCTGCTAGTTAGGCCTATGTTTTTATTGGGCTTCTTGGTTGAATATTTAGTTCTGTAAAGCACCTTGAGTGTCATATAGGTGGATTTTGGCGCTGTTATGTGGTTGTATTAAAACTTTGATTTGCGTATTATTTTTCACTATCATGGAAATTCATCGCAATTCTTTTTTCATGCGTCGCTCAGTTATTGTTCATTTCATTGTATAGTTTCCATTTATTCCGACGGGTGTTCAAAATAATGAACTTGTACAAAATTCCAAACATGAACTGTAAATGTTCACTAATCAAGCGTGACCTCATGAAGCTTGAACTTTCATAAGATTTTTTGTTGTTGGGAAAATTAATGAGCTATATAACTGCTTATACCAACCAAAAGGACCTGTGGTATAAATGCAAAAAATAGTCAAGGGCCTGACGCTTCGATCCTATCGTCTTTCTCGAAGGCTGACATCACGCCAAAAATAGTTTTCGACCCTAGCAGGGTTCTCGAAGGCTAAAATTACATCACAACACACATAACAAGAGCAGTCAAGTGGAAAGACATAGAGAGAGAGAAGCAGAAAAGCACACAAAAGCAACTGTGGGGGGTAGTCAATGAAAAAGGAGACAAATTATAATGAGGTTGGAGGGAAGGTGGCTGGGTTTTGGGAATTTTTTGTGTGCGCGGTATGTAAAAGAATTAAAATTCCCTTTCTAAAAACGAATAGATGTCATAAAATTATAGCTGGGAAAAGAGACAATCAAGGAATTACATTTTGGAGATTGTGAGTTTGGGAAAAAAGATTCTTCCCGCTTGTTGATGAAATTTGTTGTGTGTTGTCTTATTTATTTATTCATTTTCTAAAAACAGATAGGGAAAGATAAGAAAAATGCTAGCTAAGAAATGAAGTTGCCGCTGTGGTATTTTCTTGCACATAAAACATTTACTTTTATTGTATGATGAGTATACGGAAGCTTAAATTGCCATCACGTTACTGAGTTACAGAGATCATTTATCTCAGAAACACGGAATATTTTCTTGGAATCACGGAATTCAATAATAAGGTATCTCTGAAACATGGAATTCAATGATACCGTATGCCCGAAACTCGGATTTCAATGATAAGGTATCTTGGAAACACGGAATTCCAGAATAAGGTTTCTTGGAAACACGGAATCCCAAGATAATGTATCTTGGAAACACGGAATTCAATGATAAGGTATCTTGGAAACACGGAATTCAATGATAAGGTATCTTGGAAATACGGAATTCCAAGATAAGGTATCTTGGAAATACGGAATTCCAAGATAAGGGCCAAATTTCATGGCTCTGCTTACCGCCGAATTCCGCGCTTGCGATCACCATTCTCCGCTTACCGAGCAAGCGCCGAATTTTTGCTATATAGCTAGCTGTGTAATCGTAAAAAGCCTAGTAATGGACTACGCACACGCACAAGCAAAACTTCCCTGCTTACCCGTGAAATACGCTTGACGTAAGCGCGGAATTCTATGGGGCGCCGTTTATGACTTTATTACAAAACCAATATATAGAACGAAACAGAAATAATATTGAACGAAGCGCCGCCTACGACGATTAAGGACCAGGCCGCACTTTTTATAGAACCATGGAGCTATACTTATGCCAAAATACATAAAGCACGAAAATTAAAATAATAGCACGAAGCGCCGCCCGCGACGATTAAGGGCCTGTATGCTAGACTTGAAATCAAGTCGTTAGATAATAGAGTCGTTGTGCACACTCACTGCTGATAAATGTCAAATGATCGCTGTAAGGATGGCTACACGAACACGTTGAACTCAAAACTTTCAATGATCTTGGATCATCACACAGCCACAGAGAATTTTCCCAATTTGGGGGAACAAACTGCAAATTAAGTGATTATATTCAGGCTGGTTTAACAGGATTCAGTTCCAAGTGGAGCAGAAAAAAAACAATTATTACAAAAATAAGGGCAGCTTTACATACGGAAGCGTACTATTAGGACATTGCAACAAATAATCACGGTTAACTATTTTGCCCGGGCGATTTACTATTTCGCCCAGGCGATTTACTGTCGTTATTATGAAATGCGTTAGTGTTTGTTCGCATTATACCGTGACTGAAGAATAAAACACTATATCAGTATGTACGGCGTTATAACGCCCAAAATTACGGTATTATCGATCAATCTTTTAAACCAATACGCGCAAGTGCTGTACGCCGCGCCGACCTACTGGAACACTGGCAGCGCATGAGAAAACCTGTGTCTTTTATTAAACAATTTTTATGCGAATTAAGAGTCATCCTTAACGATCGTCCCTGACAGGAAAACAAAATATATATAACGATGTAAAACATTATTACTGGAGACCAGTTTGAACGAAAACGGCAACAATTGATCTATGCTGAAATTCATTTAATATGCTTTCAATCAATATGGAAGTTAATTTTGACGCACGCCGTCAGCGGCAGAAATGTAGCTAGTTTTTCAAAACGTTGAGGTGTGGGCCTAATTTTGTAATCAATAATTTCGAAAAATTCAGAAGTGTGAAAATATCAAAATTACATTTAAATGATAAACAAAGTTATTATAAACTTGCATTCCCTAACAATTATTGTTCGGTCAAGTAGCTGTTTAAATATATTTACAACTAAACTGAAAGTGAATACTGAAAATCCTGATAAAAAACTTTGCTGATAATAATATGACGCAAACCCGACTGTGCAGTTTCCATGTCTATCACACTTGAAACTCACATCGTCTGCATGCTATGTTTTCAGGATTCAGTTTAAGTTTTTTAGTTGCAAATATTTTTGGTCAATGTTCTTCATCCTTATGCCGGCCATGCTGTCCTTTCTGGGAAAATGTGTAAATAATTGATCAAGACACCTAATTCGCCTAAAAAGTTAAAAAGACAACGGTTTTCTCATGACTGAGGTAGCGTCCCAGCCAGCGCAGTGCGGCGTACAGCACTTGCGCGTATGTATGGGTCTATAACGCCCTAAATAGCGGGGGAAAAACATAACTTGGAAAGGGGGGGGGGGGGGGGTCTTTTTTAATGTATCGAACCAATCACTTTGTGCAGTTTGTCGATCTCATTTTATTTGGGGGCGGGCAAGAGGTGGCAGGGCAAGGGTTCTGACCACCCCCCCCCCCCCCATCACTACTGCCCCTCCCCCGCTGGTTTACACCACTGCGAAGGAGTGTTGATGGGGGCTGGATCTGGAGTAAGGGATGCAGGTAGGATGTGGTGTGGCTTTTTGCTGGGGCGGGGACGAGTTTGAGACGAGAGATAGCACAGTTTGGTTCACAAAATTTCAGGACCGGGACGTATAGACCATGTGACCTGTGACATCACATGTTTACAAAAGAGCCACAGAGCCTGGACTTCCTGCAGGGACATTTGTACACAATGGAAGAATACAACAAATATTATGTTTTATGGAGATTGCACTGTCTGATTTTTCTCAACTTTTGATATGAAGAAAGGGGGAACATCTCAAAAGCTGTACAGCTGTTGCTTTTTAAAATTTTGAATTTATGTGAACATTTTCATAGCATCTGAACAAAAAATAGGCCTCCATAAGGAAATAATCTTATAGCATGAGGGAAAATAATAAGGAAATATTGGAAACAATACTTTCTTGATCACCAAAAGGGCATAAAACTACCAAAATGCCCTCTAGCGGCAAATTCGTGAAAAATCTTGTGTCACAATTTTGTAGACATTCGAATGAACATTTCATGGCAAGTAAAACTCCGTAAATCAGGGTGTTATATTAAACGCCGTAATAAATAGTGTTTTATTCTTCAGTCACGGTATAATGCGAACAAACACTAACGTATTTCATAAAAACGACAGTAAATCGCCTGGGCGAAAAAGTAAATCGCCCGATAGTTAACCGTGATTTTGTGTTGCAATGTCCTATAATAGTACGCTTCCGTATGTAAAGCTGCCCTTGTTTTTGTAATAATTGTTTTTGTTCAGCTCCACTTGGAACTGAATGATCGTGTTAAACCAGCCTGAATATAATCATTTAATTTGAAGTTTGTTCCCCCAAATTGGGAAAATTCTCTCTGTGGCTGTGTGATGATCCAAGATCATTGAAAATTTTGAGTTAACGTGTTCGTGTAGCCATCCTTACAGCGATCATTCGACGTTTATCAGCAGTGAGTGTGCACAACGACTCTATTATCTAACGACTTGATTTCAATTGTCTAGCATACTGGCCTTAATCGTCGCGGGCGGCGCTTCGTGCTATTATTTTAATTTTCGTGCTTTATGTATTTTGGCATAAGTATAGCTCCATGGTTCTATAAAAAGTGCGGCCTGGTCCTTAATCGTCGTAGGCGGCGCTTCGTTCAATATTATTTCTGTTTCGTTCTATATATTTTTGTTTCGTTCTATATAATTATTTTTGTTTCGTTCTCTATATTTTTGTTTTGTTCTATATTTTTGTTTCGTTCTATATATTTTTGTTTCGTTCTATATATTTTTGTTTTGTTCTATATATATTGGTTTCATTCTATATACATTGGTTTCATTCTATTATTTTGGTTTCGTAATAAAGTCATAAACGGCGCCCCATAGAATTCCGCGCTTACGTCAAGCGTATTTCACGGGTAAGCAGGGAAGTTTTGCTTGTGCGTGTGCGTAGTCCATATGCATTCTATGCTTACACAGCTAGCGCAGAAATTCGGCGCTTGCTCGGTAAGCGGAGAATGGTGATCGCAAGCGCAGAATTCGGCGGTAAGCAGAGCCATGAAATTTGGCCCTTATCCCGTGTTTCCAAGATACCTTATCTTGGAATTCCGTATTTCCAAGATATACCTTATCATTGAATTCCGTGTTTCCAAGTTACCTTATTATTGAATTCCGTGTTTCGTCCAAGATACCTTATCTTGGAATTCCGTGTTTCCAAGATACCTTATCTTGGAATTATGTGTTTCCAAGATACCTTATCATTGAATTCTGTGTTTCCAAGATACATTATTATTGAATTCCGTGTTTCCAAGCTACCTTATCATTGAATTCTGTGTTTCCAAGATACCTTATCATTGAATTCCGAGTTTCGGGGATACGGTATCATTGAATTCCATGTTTCAGAGATACCTTATTATTGAATTCCGTGATTCCAAGAAAATATTCCGTGTTTCTGAGATAAATTATCTCTGTAACTCAGTAACGTGATGGCAATTTAAGCTTCCGTATGAGTATGTTCCAAAACGGAGTTGTTGTCCCCTTGAACGTCCGTCATTCCTACCTCCATGGTCATTACTGCTCAGTGTAAACCTTGGTCAAATGTTTGTTATAACTTTAAAGCGAAATGCTTCAATACAAACAGGACAGACAGATTAATTTAAAACATAGTCCGACATCTTTTATGACATTATACTATAGCTGTCGAAGTATTCAGGGAGGAATAAATTATGTGGGTATCTGACAGTATTGTTACAGTGTTTGTGAAAAGACAACAAATTACGCAGAGCGAACATGTGGAATTACATAAACTTGGAGATAGAGGGCGCTGTCTGTCGGCGGCCCACCTGTTGGGTATCAGTTACACTGGTTACAAACTTCCTCTCCTAGTTAATCGCTTGAGCGGGTACCAATGAAAGGTATGACATAATTGAAAGGAATTTCCATTGCGTTTGATACAGCGTAACACACAGTGTAATCGCTTCATCAATCGTCACCAGGATATCGCAAAGCGGAAAACGGACTGTGACGAAGAAAGGGATGCAGCAGAAACACGAGATCGAGAGGAAGTGAACAATTGGCCTACACCAAATATGGGGGGATCGCATAGTGTTTTCACAGAGGAAGAACTTGGTGATTACCAGGTAAAAACTAGCCGACCCGTCACTCTGTGTCTTATGTGTGTGGCTTGTTGTTGTTGATCGATCGAATGATACAAACAGTGTGCAAAGTTGACCAGTGTATTAAACACTGGTCGACTGATCATCGTTGTCACTGGTTGTCAATGTCGGTCGCACTTATAACAGCCGACGCCTGACGTCTGCTTTTTGTGGGACCCGTCAGTACGTAGGTGTCGTCGACGTCAGTGTCTACTTTACTTAACTTAGTTTTAATTAATACTATACTACATACATACATACATACATATATATTATATAACTTATATTATATATAAGGCATTTATAAAGCGCCACTACATCAAGAACGCAGTGCATTTAGATAGGGTATAACTATAAATAATTTTTGATACACTTCTTGAATTTGCATAAAATTACTGTGTCACGGGTCAGTGTGTACATCTACATCATCATATGTACAGTCATCATATTTGATTTAATTATGTTCACTTCATGTAAAACATGTACAACATCCTGGAGTTTTAAAAAGGAAGAAAACAAATGTCTATTTCTACCTCCATGGCGTCCATTGTCTAACTACGGAAATGCTACAGGACCTCAAATCACAAAAGTCCTTTCTAAGTTTCTCTATCTATGGCTTTTAGACTTACTACACTTTACAAAGAAATTCACTCCATAACTCCATCCAACATTTAGTAATCTTCGTTGCAACCAAGGGAATAGTCCAACAACTCGTCAAAATCAGACTCTAAACCATCTCATCAAACAAAGACTGCTACCGTTACTCCTTGTATCCGAGAACAATACCAATCTGGCTCCCACCACAAGTATCAGCCCCTGATGCCTATAATTTTAAGTCCCTCCTTGAAAATATAAAATGTTAAGTAGGAGCTTGCATGGATGAGGGTCTGCACTTTTATAGCCCAGTGGCGGTGGTTTGTGCAGTAAAGACAAGACAAGACAGTGCACAAAAATTGGATGGAGGAAGGAATGAGAAATCAGCTGTGGGAAAATAATTCCCAAATAATTTTAGACTAAAAAACTAGATGCTATATTATAGGACCTTAGCATTAAAGCGGCAAATCTTGTAGTAGTATTGTGTAGTACCCTCTTTGATGTAGTTAGAATCACTTTTCGATGAATCAATATTGCTCATTGGGTGTAGTACAGTAAACAGTATAGAGAATCAAACCAAGTAAAAAAGTTCTAGTATTCTAAAACATACTTTAAACAACAAACACACTCACACAGAAGAAAAAGCAAATAGTTTGACAATCAAACTTGCACTTGCAGCTAGGGGCAGAAAGAATGTATTTCGCTATCTGGGGCATTCTAAATAGTTTTATGTGTATCTTTGTTTTTATGAATTTGATCTGAATTAAAAAATAAATAAAAATTGCCAAACGTATTTTGTGCCTATCAGCCACATATCGCACCTGTCAGCCTGATAAGCTAGCTTGAGCATAGAGTGGGGAGAACCATAATTGTTATTTTTACTTTTTAGTTTGTTGCCCAGGTCATAAAAAAACCCACAATCTTCTGAAACATGTACTCAATCTTTCACCCTTTTTTTCCCCCCCTAATTCTAGGAGCTCACATTCTTCAGCAAGAAAGAAATATTACAGTAAGTGACTAGTATTCTTTAAGAAAAAAAATACACTTTGATCTAAAAACTTTTAATTATATTGTGGAATTTGCATTGCTTCGTCCTACAGGTACAAGATTGGGAAATGTAAAATTTTCATTGGACGCCATTTCAGCAGGCAGCTCTTCTGAGGCGAACCCTAATTGAGTGTTAGCCACAACAGAAGGGCGCAGTGTTTGGTTTGGGTATAGGCCTATACCGTAGAATTTGAGCACAGAGGATGCCTAGTCCTAGTCTAGGTGCAAGACGTTGTTGTTTCTTATCACTTGACTATCGCAATTGGCCCCCTGTCCTTGCACTCTAAAATATAAAACCATCAAAGAATACAGGGTGCTGTTAGGAAATTTGGGGGGGGGGGTTCGTGGCTTCAAAGCGAACGCCCTCTGTTGGTGAAATAGTAGTTCGTGGCTTCTAGCAAACACCTACAGCGGTGAAATAGTCACACCGTGTATGCAGTGTTGAGTCGCTTACAAATAGCGTATAAGAATGTCTTGCACCTAGACTTCCCTAGTACATCAGTACAATTCATGGCTTTATGGCAAATTGCAGCTTTTCTACTTGTCAGTCTGGTACCTGAGTTTCCTATTTGTGCTTAAATACATGTAGTCACATGCTAAACTGGTATTTTTTGTCTGTCTCTAAAGAGAAGGTGCACACGACAGACACAGAAGAAGATTACGCTTAATGTTCTTCTGGTTGCATTTCTTAAAGATTTTACTGTGTTTTGATGGGCATGAGATTTTACTAATGCCGGATTACGAAGAGCCATTTGGGGGGGGGGGGGGGAGTTAAAATGTGAATTGATTTACGGTTGTCTCATTTTTCTTTTCTGTTTTTTCTCAGTGTACACAAGAGGTTCCATTTACTGGACCCAGATGCAGTGAGAGCCAACAAGAATGCAAGGCTTTCAATTGATAAGATTCTAGAGCTGCCAGAACTGAAGGTAAAAACAGCAATCAATTCAAAGTCAGGAATTACATGGAGGCCAAGAAGGCCATGGCCTTGGTGCCCCTTCAAAAGTTTCCGATAGACTTTAACGTTTTCCAATGAAAGTGCCCTTTGCAAAATGAAAATGGCCTTGCCCTCTCAAAGATGAAATTCAAGGCCTGCAAAGTTACATTTAATTCCCAATTTTGTTTTTAGTGAGTTGCGTCAAAATGTTTTCCTGATTAATAGCGTTGTCAGAGACCGATCAGTATGTTGTAAATTATCAAAGCTGTTCAGGAACTAATGATACTCCCTTGAGCTAAGATTGTGACAAAAAGATGCTTCAGAGATTTGTGATCAAACAATGAAGACACATAATAATAAAAAAACTCCCAGTCAATCATCTACCCCTTGATCACCATTGCTTTTTATTTCAAGTCGATGATTTCAGTAGAAAGGAGAAATAAAGAAAAATAGGGGAAGACAAAAGCTCAGCTATACATTTATGTTGTTGCCAGGGACACGGGGGTGCTATGAGCTGATGATCCTAACTCAATGAGGGATAGACAAAAATGGGCAAATCTCAACATGATTTCGACCTCGGTCGACTAGAGAGGGAGAAATATGCATGTACTGTAAAAGTGCATCCCAGACAAAAGATAGACTTGTTTTGTTTTTACTATTAGATGGTATCACTTATACAGTATTTGTTTAGATTTCCCTGTCAAACTCCCACAAGGGGATATAAACCCCAAGCTGGCAACAGCCAATCTCTCTCCCACATACATTGGTTTAATGTCCATTTATAAATCGCACAAATCAAGAAATTGTGATTCAGTAACTAGACCACAATACGTATTCTAGTCATTGTAAAATTAGCGGTTAGCTTGGTAGGATTTGAACCCACAACTTTGTGATTGCAAGTCCTGCAGTCTAACCACTAGACCACGGTGACATTACTAACTACCGTTATTTTCCCACTTTTAGGTGAATCCATTTCGTGATAGAATCTGTAAAGTCTTCTCCTCAGCTGAAGATGGTTCTTTGCTGTTTGAAGACTTCTTGGATATGATGTCAGTATTCAGCGATGCTGCACCCAAGAGTGTCAAGGCAGAATATGCCTTCCAAATATACGGTATAGCTCGCTCAAGCACTATCATGTTGTTTAGAATATTGAATTCATTCCATTTGTTTATTTATTATCCTTGCTAAAGTTCAGTTCATACTTCTTGCGAATGCGAACGCGAAGTGAATTTGACATTACAAATTCTCAATGAATATTTCGCAAGAGGTGGGCATTTCCAACATTCGCAGTGAAAAAACAGAGCTGTGACGTCAAATTCGCTTCGCACGAAGCATTCGCAGGAAGTATGAACTGGGCTTATCAAAATGCCATACCTAAATACTACATTTAACCAGATATTGAATTAAAACACATAGGGTAAAATCAAACATGTACACATATTTTTTTTAATTGGGACTATCCCAGGCAATCAGGTGTTTTCCAGGCACCCTGGAAAATACAGCAAACTGCGCATCTGGTGCTTTCCTTCACGGCTCAGTGAAAAGTCTTCCAAAGACTGAAGTGCATACTTCTTGCCATTCATGTGATTTATTACTTGTATTCAACTTTGAAAATACCGAGATTCCCATGGCCTTGGCCATCCTGATACCCTAATCATATTACAGTAATATTAGTACAAATGTATGCACTTGGTTTCACCACAAGCACCCTGATGTGTCACAGTGGTGAGTCCAGACCCCCCTCCCCCTCCACTTATTGGAGCATCGTATGGTCTAGGTGGATGCTAAGCTAACTGTTTATGGTGACAGAGTAAGGCAAGTCAGTTGGCAGGGTCTACAATCTGTTTGCTGACATCCCTGGAATCACAGGGAGTCCTTAATTAGCTATTTTCAAAACATCTAAACCCTTTTATGGGAAATGGCATGTGTTTTTCCCATTGCAGACTTCGATGACGATGATTTTATTAGCAGTGCAGACCTGCGTGAAGTCGTTAACAGACTGACTGGGGAGCAGCATTTGTCGGATGGAGACATGCAGCAGTTGATTGATAATGTAAGTGACAGTGTCGCTAGCTGCAGGGAGTCTCTGTTATTTTTGTGTCTGGCTGTTTTTTTTTAAGATAGGGTTCAATCGATGGACATGATCAGGGCTATTTTAAGGGGTAGGTTGAAGGGTGACATGTAGAAGTGTGAATTCAAGTTCAATTCCCAATCCTGTAGTAATGTGGGGATAAAAACTAATATGATAATACATAAAATGAAGCCATAAAATATGTTTTATGTTTTCACTCGAAAAAACAAATATTGACAAAACTGTATGGATCTTATCATAAAACCATGAACTACTGACAGATTAATAAAAACTATAGTAGAGCTTTAACTTCCAAGAAGCTCTTTTTGCCAAGGTCTTTCATTCTATTCTTGTCCTACATGTACTATGTAGCTAGTTTCACAACAAATGCTCAGCACATTCAAAACATGCTTAGCACATTCAAAACATGCTTAGCACATTCAAAACTTACTTAGCAAATATAACTTTACGAGTCAAAATACCATGTACTGTACATGGTTTGTGACTGGTTCCCTCGCTCAGCAGAACAAATTGTTGAGCACCAATTCCTGTTTTTCACCTTAGTAAATTGTTCACCCAGGATGTCGACACTGACAGGTTGTCGAGCTGAAGCATTTCTTTATGAGCATGTACACACCGACACCAAAGTGTGTAAACACCTGCAATCTGGGACGTAAAGATGGGACATAATGCCGTAGGTCCCAAGTGTTGTGTAATGCACTTAACAAAAAAGAACCCACTTACACTTATCATTAAGACAACATGTTTGCCCCGGTGTTCCTGGCAGTGACTGCTGAATGCGCCGCAGCACCTTGTAAACCCACATAAGGTGCTACATAAATCGGTCTCATTCAGAAACTTGTCTTTAAAATGTTTTTCTTTGTTCCAGCGCCTTGAGTGGGCTTACCTTATTGATAGATACACATGCTAAATAAGACTCCCATATTATTATTACTATCCTAATACTTGGAACAAAGTTGTTCTTCTCCAATTAACTTTCTTGCACATGATTGAAACATCAGTGTATCTTGCTGTCCATTGACCTCCATGAACCACACATTTACAAACTCATGGCCTGGAGCTGTCAGTTTCAGTCAATTTCTTCCTTGCTGTGTTTCGTTGACCAGTTGCTCATCGCCAATCATTTGAGATAATAACCCCAGGAAAAGATGACACAGGAAGTAAGCGAGGAAATTGCCATTATTTGCCTTTACACCTGTTGGCGGTGACAAAGCGTTATAATGAAGGTGTTTTTGTGGTTCTATTTAGCGGCTGTTTCCTTTGGCCTGCAGCAAAAACTGAAAAGTTAAAGGGTATTATTGCCAACAAAACTTGGCAAAAGAACAAACGGAAAAGCTTGTTGGATTGGATATTAACTGGCCTGTAGCAAATAGTAAGGGGCTTGTTTGTTGCTGAAGAGGACTTTGACCATCTTGAAAACAGAACAACCCAAAACAATGGCTAAGGCCTACCTGGACAGTTTTACAAAAACTTATATTCCTGATGCAATTTACATGTATTCCTTCTCTGTCTTAAACTGGCACCCCTGAACAAAAATATTGACAAAATTGGGAAGTGAAATAATCTATAGTGATTCTAGATTAAAAGGACTTTGTTTTCGTTTTTTGAATTCATGCTTTCCTCAGGTTCTGGCAGAGTCGGACTTGGATGACGATGATGCTTTGTCATTTGCTGAATTTGAACATGTGATTTCCAAATCACCCGACTTCTTGAAGTAAGTTATACTACTTGATGTCTGCCCACTAAAAACATCAGTAAGGTATCTGGGCCCAAATTCATGGCTCTGCTTACCGCCGAATTCTGCGCTTGCGATCACCATTCTCCGCTTACCGAGCAAGCGCCGAATTTCTGCGCTAGCTGTGTAAGCGTAGAATGCCTAGTAACTTGGACTACGCACGCGCAGAAGCAAAAATTCCCTGCTAACCCGTGAAATACGCTTGACGTAAGCGCAGAATTCCGTGCTTCCGTAAGCGCCGATTCTTTGCTTACGGTAAGCAGAGCCATGAAATTGGGCCCAGTTATATTCTTCAGATAAGAAAGCATCTCTATAACTGTGGATTCTGTTCTGAAAGATCCCTTGAAACTTGGCAATGATTTGTTAGTTAGAAATGAACCGATCCTAAACACATGCGTCACTTTGTGAAAATGAAAAAAACAAGAAAGTGATTTGTGAAAATGCTGAGCTAATAAGGTCAACAGATACGTCCTTTCGTGGAAACACAGAAGTCGTACCTGGCTTGCTTTGCAACGTGCCAGTGTTTTAATGGATAAAGTGGCGTACGTATCAGGAAACATCACTTTTACGTCAATCATGCTAATTAGTGTAATTACAAAAATATAACATGTTGCATCCTGAAACTTTCTGAAATGTTAACAGTAATGAATATATCAATAATTTGTACAAAAACCGATTTGCCAAATTTTATGATTTATAACCTATACGCCAGTTCGTGGCGAGACCAACTAACTGTATCTGACAACTTCTTATTTAAGTTGTGTCTTATTTGTGTTTCAATTCACAGTTCTTTCAAGATCCGGTTGTAAATGTCATCAAGATGTCTTGGATTATCTCAGAATTTAAGATGTGACCGATTGTTTTCACCCATTTTAGCAAAAGCTTCACATTTTGTTAAAACCTACAACTTTTTATTTCTGGTCATGCACTTAGTCTCTAAACCTCTTGAATTGTAACATTGCGAAAGGTCTGTGTCTAGATTAAGGGATAACCCTGGCTTGCAAGCAAGTTTTGAGTAATTTTCATAAAACACAAAAATTCATCCCTGCTCTTCAGAGACCATGCCATTCTGGTTTTGCTGGTTTTCATTCTAATGCAAATCTCTGTGAATATACAATCAGTTGTATTAGAAATGGTAAAAAGCGAGTGAATTTTGGCAGCTGATTGGGGTGAGCCATGTAAGCAATTTGCAAGTGGGTGTTATAATGCAATATAATTTGATAAGGCTCCCTGTATCCCTTAACATCAATGGATGCTAATATTCATAAAGGAACCATACTATTTCTCTTTCCACCATTAGTTTGAATGGGAGAAAGTCAAGATGGCCGTACCTTCCAGCTGGTTATTCCAATTGGTTACTTCAAAAATTCTGATGTTCCTGAGAAACCATTAAGATATACTCCACAGAATTTTTAATATATATATTTTAAAGTATTTTCCAAACAGTTTTCCCAAATGTTTTGTTGCATGATATAGCATTTCTGCTTGATATGATACTTTAATTTTTCCATGGTAAAAATAAAATAATTGATGATTTTTGTATATACTTGTAACTTTCCACAGTGCCTATGAATATATCTTTGCAAATAGTAAACATTTCTGTTCTTATTGATCGCAAAGTCAACAAAGGTGAAAATGATACCAAAATAAAAACAGATATATGAAAATTTAAAAAATGAATATAGTCAATGTATATCCACAGTGTTCATTCCCGAAACGTAAATTTTGGGGTAATAGAAATTTGAGAGTAGTGTATCTGTGTGTATCTCATTTGAGGCAATTCATGTACACTGCCATTTTAGCTGTTCCAGCTTTCCCATTGGTTGATTTGGTTCATTTTTTTTAAATAAATAAACCAAACTAAATTTTGCCATACAGGCATGTCTGATGGTATAAATACTCAATGTCCACAGCTGACATAGAGGGCGGGCACAGCAGTCACAGATGGCAATAGACCCTTCCCACAAAATATGTAAATTGGGCATCGCGCGTGCGACTAACACTTTGGTTGGCAAAATGATGGAACATCGCGCCTTGTTGTGTAGGGCTGATGGTGGCGTGACGCAGACGCGTTTGTGCACCTGCTTAGTGCTCATCTCTATGGCATTTGCCAACCAATAGTGTATGTACTCATGCGTGAATGTAATTAGCATATTTCATGGGAAGGGTCTATTGGTTTCAGCATTCTTCGTGTTCAATTTTTACATTGATACTCTATGTCCACAGCTGACATAGAGGGCTTGCACAGCAGACAATAACTGACCTCAGTATTTTCCTTGTTCTGGTTTGGCAGTTGCTGCCTACAAGTACTCCCAGACCTAGATCCAATGTCGTTGTGTAGTTCAAAAACGTTTCTTAAAATGGTTGCAATTTGTTTTATTTTTCAAGTAGGGGCCTATCTACTTAACTTCTTTGAGAATAGTTAGCAACAATGTACTTAAAGAAACTGTTTCCCTTTTCAGGGTATGATCTCCATGGTACCTCTAGACCTGGGCTCAATTTCATATAGCTGCTTAAAAGCAACAAAATTTAACGAAGCACAACAAAATTATGCTTACCAGAATAAGGTTACCAGCCAAACTACCAATGTCACATGTACCATTTGTGACAGGTATCCTGCTCATTTCTGCAAAGAAGAAAATTGTTAGGCAATATTTTCTGCTGGAGCAGCTCTGGCCCCATTTGATTGGCTCGATTATCTTCCTTTATTCCACTTTAAAACAAACTGTTTGATTAACTTTAGTTTCGTTGGTTTGAGATTTTACACATTAAAATTTGTGAATAGGAGAAATAAAATGTATTGTATTCAAGACTCATTTGCCCATTTGCAATCTTTTGTTAACCCTCCCGTTAACTGACCATTCAATATCATCCACTGTGGGTTCGAATGATAAACTATGTCAGCCTGCAATAGCGAGTGCATCTACACAGTCCACAGTTAACCCTCTGTCTTACTGTTCAATATCATCCACTGTGGGCTTGAATGATAAACCATGTCAGCCTGCAATAGCGAGTGCATCTACACAGTCCACAGTTAACTCTCTGTCTTACTGTTCAATATCATCCACTGTGGGTTCGAATGATAAACTATGTCAGCCTGCAATAGCGAGTGCATCTACACAGTCCACAGTTAACTCTCTGTCTTACTGTTCAATATCATCCACTGTGGGCTTGAATGATAAACCATGTCAGCCTGCAATAGCGAGTGCATCTACACAGTCCACCACAGTTACCCTCTTACTGTCCGACTGTTCATTATCATCCACTGTGGGCTTGAATGATAAACTATGTCAGCCTGCAATAGCAAGTGCATCTACACAGTCCACAGTTAACCCTCTTACTTTCTGACCGTTAAATATCATCCACTGTGAGTTCGAATGATAAGCTATGTCAGCACTATGTTCCCATGTGAATTTCAAAAAAATGCCTATCAACACTGCAAAGAATGAAGTATTTCCTCCAGGCAAACTTTGTATTTGTCCACAAGACCAATTTCTCATCTCAACAATGCGGTCGATGTTGAAATCGGAGCACTACCATTTTATGGGTTATGAGCTGTCAAAAGATGGTTATTTTCATATTAAATAAGTCCCAAAACACACCCTTTTTGTTAATAAGTGTAATGATGTTAGAAGAGTCTGTAAAACCTTTCTGTAAGTTTTCAATTTCTGTCAAGTCTCTCGGGCTTTGTTTTGCAAAGGATGAATTTGCATGAATCAACAGTTGTGCGTATGCACGCGTACTAACAGATTTTATATTGAATAATGGCATGTGCACAGATTGCATTAAGCGTAAATTAATTACCACCTGCGTAAGCTTGCGCGCCACGTGTATGTTTAAACACTTCTTACCGTGTTTATATCGCACGTTTAAACATGGCCATGTGATCAACTCTCAACCAATTTGAATGGATAAACTGTCCCAGGTATTTATGAAAAACCATTCATCTTGAATCAATGATCGAGTAAACTTTAATTGCAGAAATATTTAAACAGCAAAAAAGTCCACACTTTTTTGCAAAGACAGTAATTACAACTATTTCTGCGTGTTAACTGCACTTGCAAGCATGGTTTATGTCGGCATTTGACATCAAATACTTACAATAATGCAGCTAGAATCCTCCAGAGTTAATTTTTGTTTCTTTTTGTTTCTTGGACATTGATTTTCATATCTAACTAAATACAATTTTTTTCTTTCAGAAAGTGAAGCATCAACTACAGAAACAAATTGACCAGTCAACATCCACATTTTGTAAAAATAAACATACTTTATTTTAGTAGTAATTATATACACAAAACCAACATTTTGCGGAATAAACATTTACAAAATTAATGTTTGTTAAGGTGGATATATTTTGATTTGGAGTTGAACAAAGAAAAAATTACTAGAGCAGGATATGAACCAACGATCTCTGCCTTATCATGCCGGCACTCTACCAACTGAGCTACACAGATCTAGAAAAAGTTGCATCCCCTCAAGGTGATTCCCTGGCTGCCGCTTCCCTAGTTGTATCAAAAACTTGGGTGTGTTCCCTAGCTATGGCACCCCGAACAAAGATAATTACAAAATAGGGAGACCGCCAAAATACATTGTAAGACTAGATAGCTCAGTTGGTAGAGCGCCGGCACGTTAAACTGAAGGTTATTTGTTCAAATCCCGCTCTGGTCAATTATTCTTTATTCAACTCCATATCATTTAAAAGTTTACCCAGTCAGTTTCCCTTGTGGCTTATTTATAAGTGAATACATTTTGTATAATAACTGAATAACAGCTTAAATTGGGACCAGATTAAATAACTTTTATCATTCCACATATGTTTTCTAAAAAAAACTACAAATGTAAACCTATATATTATACAAAATTATCTATATACTTGGCTATAGTAAACCTCTTGAAGGGAACACCTTTGGTCATAAAAACTTTCTTGGTAAAGACCACTGGAGAGTTGTTGATGTTTTATTATAAAACAGAGGAAATTTTTCACCAAAAGATTCGAACATGAAAAAGGCTTCAGGCATAAAGCCTTTATCAAAGCGTCTGAAAGAACACAATTCTACGCAATGAGGGTGTTGTGTTTTTGTCTTTCATTATTTTCTTGCAACTTTGATGATGAATTGAGCCCAAATTTTCACAGGTTTGTTATTGTATGCATATGTTGGGATACACCAAGTGAGACTACTGGTCTTCTATACCCGGTCTTTAAGTTAAAGTCGCATGATACATAGAGACGTAACTATGACGTCAGCAAGACATCAATATTGCATACAGTATGTACACCTTAATGAGTCTTAGAAATTACTAAAGTGCCATTTAAAATGATAGAGAGAAATGGGCTTTGGCAAGGAAAGTTAAATGGGGGTATTAATATGCGCAGTGACGTACATACTCGAGCGACTCGTTTGGAAGACTAGTTAACCATTGGTACAGCATTCAAGCCGTTTTTCTACACTACAGTGTCACTGGTTCCCTTCTGTGCTTTTGGAGTTGGCATGAAACAAAGCTACTGGGACCAGAGAAGAAACCATGGTCCCGAGGCTGGTTCCAAATGGTCGACCACTGTAGTCAACCAATGGTCGACCAGCCTGGGTTCAAGTCAAAATAGTCAACCTTTATTTAAAGGCACTGAACACGTTTTGTAATTGTCAAAGACCAGTATTCTCACTTGGTGTATCCCAACATATGCATAAAATAACAAGCCTATGAAAATTTGGGCTCAATTGGTCATTTAAGTTGCAAGAAAATGATGAAAGAAAAAACACCCTTGTTGTACAAATTAGTGTGCTTTCAGATAGGAATAAAAGGCTCCTGGCCAGAAGTCTTTTATTATTTTAGTGAGAAATTACCTCTTTCTCAAAAACTATGTTACTTCAGAGAGAGTCGTTTTTCACAATGTTTTATACTATCAACAGCTCTCCGTTGCTCGTTACCAAGTAAGTTTTTATGCTAATATATTTTGAGTAATTACCAAATGTGTACAGTGCCTTTAACCATGGTGCGCACTTGAACTTGCTCAAAGTAACATGAACATCTTTCTACCAAACAAAAAACATTGGCATAGAGTTGAGGTAACTTATACTACACCCTTTTGTATAAACAATCCACACAACATGAAATGCCTAAAACGACATACAACCTTATGCTTAGGCCGTTTACGAAACGGAGGCTCAGGCTCGGGCTTAGGCTTCAGAAACGTCGGCCTCATACGAATCAGAGGCTCCGGCTTGGGCTTTGTGTTTGTGGCTTCGGAATTCGGCCCAAAGCAGAGCCTGACGAAGCCTGACGAAGCCTCGGTAAGGGGTGGATTCGCAAAGGCTTCAATATGGCCGACGTTTCTGAAGCCTAAGCCTAAGCCTGAGCCTGAGCCTCCGTTTCGTAAATGGCCCAAGATTCATTAAAAGCCCTCAAGCCATGATTTGCAGTCAGAACGGGGCAACTTTTTTTGCTGAAAATCAGAATCTGTTACTGCTCCTGCACACATGGAACAAGACAGAGACAATAAACAACAGCACAATGGTCACACTAGGGCCAGTCGAAGCGCTGATTAATTTTCTTGAAGAAGTCTTCATTGTAAGGCCTGAAATAATCTTGGAGCTTCTTTAAGAGGCTCGGAGAGACATAGGGATGTTCTCTTCCCTTATTAGGAGCCAAACACTTGGTGTTAAGTTCAGAAGCCATACAATAGAAACCACGGGTTGCATTGAAGTATATCATTTCTGATGAGATAAAATCTTTCATTCCGAGAAACTTCTCCACCAATTTCAACTCTGGAAGCGGGTTGGTGATTAACTTATCTCCGTCCACAAAGTGCATTTGACTTAACGGAAAATACTCTAACCAGTTGAGGACATGCTTAACATAAATGCTGATTTGGACAGCTTTATAGGAGGACTTAATTTGATTGCCATCCAGCACAACGCTCTGAAACGTTTCCTTACTCAGCCATGAACTTGATTTATCTTGCAACTGAGAAAAGTCTGAAATAACTCGAGTTGTTGGTTCTCGAACAATCACAAGTAATTTAGTGTTTTTGTTCATTTTGTAGACCAGCCGCGGAACTTCTGGTGTAATGAAGTACCTAGGGGTTTTCTCGATGGTGATCTGGTCAAGAGTTGATGGTTTCATCTGGCTTTTATACCATCCCAACCCTTTATTGTAGTATTTGTCGAAGAAGTGGACTTCAGGTCCACATGCTGCTATCTGTGGATGAGTCTCGAGCATTTCTAAGAGAGCTCTCGTGCCGCATTTTCGGATGCCTATGATGATCGCCTGTGGTAACCTCTGCGCTTTTTCACCAGGGGCAAGCTCTGTGTGTGTCTCATTTCCTAATTTGTTGGATTTTAATTCCTTTTTCTTTTTTATTTGCAACTTGATATTTTCTGCAAGCGCGTGACTAATTGTTCTAGACACGCTTTTCTCCGGTTTGATATTTTCTGTCGGGAAAGTTATTCCGTCCTCATTGGGTAGAACTTGGCCGTTTGTGTCACTAGTGACAAATTGATGAAAGGTTCTTGCGGCACACAGCAATCCATGAAATTGTTTCGAGTATGACAACCGACCAACAAGTGTCAACAAAAGAAAAACTGCCAGGAGGAGTAGAAATGCTTTCTGTTTTTTGCTCAAAGTAGTTCCCATGGTTACACAGTTTAATGAGATTCAATCAGTCAATGAATTCCGCTGCATTTTTACACAAATTTGTCTGTTGAGAAAAAATAAAATCCAGTATTACTAGCCTATACTATTGGAAAGTCAGTAAGTAACACAACAGCTTCCGGCTTCAAACCTGAAATACATTACAATTTTACAAAAATTCACTCAATTCATCATGTAACTTAGGCCAAATAAATTTTTTAAAAGGATTAGCATCCCCGCCCACTTCCTTTTAAAAGGCCGTTTTTTGTTTGGTTTTTTTCTTCCTTTTTTTCGAAAAAAAGAGATACATTTTAACGATCTGACGAAAAAATTTAATTTTAAAAAGAAATAAAGCACACCGAAAAAATCTGGCAACCATTTCGAAAAATAGCCCGGCCGGTTATCTTAGAAATTAAGTCGAGCAGGTAGATGCTGAAGGCGGTTTGTGTGAAGTGGGCATGGCTCACAGTGGAGTTTAAAGCACAGTTACGTACATGTATGAACAGGGTCCGAAAGCACAAAAACTTGCTAAGCACAGACAAATCTTGCTTAGCAGAAATAGGTTACCAGTCCACATTCCGAAATCAGTCCACATTCTGAAATGTTTACATTGTTGTGACTGGTGCCACAATTATAATTTGCTTAGTAAATGATGTCATTATTTTTATATTTTCGTTAGATAATCTGACATGGAGGCAAAAACTAATTTCTGCGTGTATGAATGGTACAGCCCTGTTTGCTGTCAGCTGGCCAACCAAGGTTTGCATGAGTTTGTTGCGCGCCAATCTCTGTGCGCACGCTGGCCATCTTTGGGTGAATGCCAGTCAACTCGCCCCCATCAAACTCGCCCCCTCTCAAAGTCGCCCCCGACAGAGTTCCGCTAAGTAGGGGATCATGGAGCTATGGAGCTATAAATCCACGAAAAAAAAAAACACACACGAAAACAGGTCGGGCAGTATTCGGGACCCAACAAATAATATGAAATCACAGCGCACACCGACTACGGTCCATGGCAGTGATTCACCGATATCACTCACTCACTGACTCAGCTCAGCCTCAAATCTGAAATCAGGCGTGTCGAGTTGGCTCAGCCAATGCCAATGGCACGGAATTTGATCATGTTTTAAAGGGTGTGTACAACATTGGTAATTGCCAAAGACCTGTATCCAAACTTGACGTTACCCAATATATACATGAAATAACAAACCTGTGGTGAAAGTCTTCGGAGTCATGAGAAAACAGTGAAAAACCCCCTTATTATGTGTTTTAACTTCTTTTCAAACATCAGAATTTATCCTGCTGCAGGATAAAGACTATTATTTTACTCATTTCCTAAAAACTATGGCATTTCAAGCAAAACTATTTCAAAGGAAGTTTTCCACCATGACCATCTTCATGTACCATGTGTAAGTTATGTGCAAATCTGTGAACATTAATATTTTCATTCTTACCAATGTTGTACACACCCTTTAACGTCCTTCACACTTTTTTTTTTTAATAATACAAATATGTGTCATCAAGATCATCAAGAATGCATAAATAATGACTCGAAGTTAATAAAAAATATACACAAAATTACCGTAAAATTTGTTCGGAGACGATACTCGAAACAAGAAACACCTTTTTCCTTTTCCGTGTGGTCCAAACAGCAGAGGGCGCTATTGTCAGTCAGTGCTTCAAAAATAAATGCTTCTATTCCGATCAAAACATGTCTGTACGAATTCTTTGGCTTTACCTAATTTGCCTTTTGCTTAATTAATCACAACAAAAAGCCTCATACACCATTAAAGATTGCAATGTGAGCAGAGGTTAGTAGGCCCTACTCTCCATTCTCTTTTGATGACAGTGGCATGCTCCGGAGGCGGCAAGTTTCTACTATATGCTTCAAAGGTCATTCTGAAATTAAACAGTTCACAATTTCATTCCGAACCTATTTTTGGTTTTTCCTTCAAATTTTATATTATTTGTTTCAGCTCCCTCAAGAATTCCTTTGAAAGTGAATGTACTTTTAAATGTTGTTTGTTATGATATTTAATTGAAATTATTCAAAGTGCAATATTCTAATAATTATTATAATTTCTTTTTTGCTCACGATCAAACGTGCGTAGTGTTATCTTTCAAAGTCTTGTATAACCCTAAAATTGATTATAGGCCCTAATGATGATTTGTATTCTACTTTATTATTATTTTTTAATGAAATTAGATGGTAATGTTCCGACACCCTAGTGTACTTTCCCAATCTTATCTTACCCTAACCCTAAACCCTTAGAGCAATCACCATGAGGAAAGCTGAATAATTTTGATACATAGTCCTCCGCGGCCATATCCCCCTCTGCCTGCACTTTTTAAGTTATACTACATTTCGTTGATGAATGTCACCGTACTTTCTTTATATAGTCGCTACATTGTGTTTTTGTCACTTCAGTTTCGCTGTGATAAAAGCACACATTGTGGCCTTTTTGCAAATAAGTTTGACTGCTTCTTATCCCCGTAGCTACACAGGGCCGGGTGTCAAAGGGAAATCTGTCCCCCCCATGGGAAATTAACGTGGGCTAGCTGGAGGAGGATGATTCAAAAGAGGGCGCTATCAAAAGAAGTTTGTGCACAGTTCGTCGTGTGGGGGACAGAATCCCCGGGGGGACAGAATCTCCTGCCACACCGGCACTGCATGCGATCCCTTCCTATAGCCTGACCAGACTTCTCATTCGTAATGAGGCCCATACTTTTAGCAGATTCTTTCGCGCCAATTGGCCGGCGGCGGATATGCTCAGAACAAGCAGAAAATATTGTTTAACAATTTTCCGCTTAGCAGAATTGAGTTAGTCGAATACTAGGCTAACAGTCACAAATATTTTAATGAGAAATTATTGTATTTTGGCTGGTAAGCATAATGTTGTTGTGCTTAGCTACTTTTTGTGCCGAAATCGGGACCATCAGTTCTCGTAAATAAGTCACTTGTGTTTTTAGCTGGTATTTTCACTTGACGTCCGGCCGACTTATTGCCCTCTCGTGGAGGGGAAAGTAAAAAGTGAATACAACAGGTCACATGCCAGGGTATCCACTGTTTAGATAGTTTACAACGATATATTATTAACAAACTTCACAACAAATTTCCTAAAAACAGCTGAAGCGAAGCCTATCAGCTTATGTCATAATCTGTTTATTGAATGTCAACCACGTCTGTGGATTTGCCTCAACAAATTTGTTGACGACTTCTTTTGATAAGCCCCTTTTTTCCATCTTCGGGAGGACGTAAAGCATAATATGTGACAATCCAAATCCACCGTACTTCATCTGCAAGAAAAAAAGGAAAGAATTGTTGAGATTAAAATACAAAGAACTTAAAACACTGTTTTCTAAAATTAAGTATCAAAATTTAAAACATCTTTAAATTTACCATTTGATGCTTTGCGTGCAGATCGTGAGATAAGAGAATCTTGTCTTCAAATCCTTCTTGAACTAGGTTTCTAATGGTCTGGATTCTCTGTGCATCATTTATGAAGTCCACATCCTCGGCAAACTGGCAGTTTCCCTTTTCAGAACCGAAGAAGTCGAATTCTAGATATGTGCCGTGCTTTGCAAATTCCAGGACTTCCTCCCGTGAAAGATAACCCACTTTAGAGGAAAACAGCAAGAATTAATATAATGTTTGGGTACCTTTTTAAAATACTCATGAATGAATTGTTAAAAGAGAGATTGAGAGAGAGAGAGAGAGAAGTAAAGCAATAGAGTTGACTTTGGTGCAAATAGTATTAACTTGTACGGCTAAAAGTAAAACTAACTCCAAAGTGCACGTGATTTATCCGGACATTTATTGAAAATGCTTGAAAACGGTAAAGTTTGATGGTGAGGAACCGGTTTATACTCTACTCTTGGAAGACCTTCAGGGTCATGTTTGGGTCATATTTAGTAGCAAATATAGACCAACGAAGCTGGCGTGTCCCTTCAAATATTATATATAATTTCTATATTAATGATAATAATACGGAGCATTTTATACAAACAGAGCACTTTACAGGAATTGAGAACAACAACAAAAATGTTTAAATATTGACGAAACAAAAACATGACCCAAACTGCCAGCCCCTTAAAAATAGCAAGTTTTGAAATTCTGTTGATTTTGATTAGGACCTTTTTCTACTAACAATGCTGGTTATAATAAACTGGACCAAGTTTCATGAAGCAGAAAATATATAATTGCTTAACAAATTTTGTTTACTAAGCCAAAATTAACAGGGAACCAGTTAAAGACAATAATTATGTACACCGCAAACTGTTTTTGCGGGGACCCATTTCTGATAAACAAAACTTGTATATTGTGCTTAGCAAAATGCTTTAAGTTTTTTCGTCAACCAAAATCTGAGTTTTATTTCTGTTTTATAAGTATAAGATGCGAACTCACTTGGGTCGATCGATCCGTATTGCATCAGTCAGAGTGATTATTTGCCCTGTATGCTTACCATCAAGATGATCCATAACCACATTCTCCATTCTTGCTCCAGCTTCTTGTAAGACTCTCACTGCCTCATCAGGTCCATTTGCATTCATTGCTGGATGAATAGTGAGGGGACACCCAAGATCAGAGTGGACGTTGGCCGCGGCCCGAAGAACTTTCCTTTCATTCTCTGCAGTATGTTTACAAAATTTGTTCTTTATTTGCAATAATATAATGACCCTTTGTTCTTTATTTGCAATAATGAAACTTAACTTAGTCACATCTGTTGTCTAGTTACTCTAGTCCTTTAAGTATACTTTATGCACCAACCTTCCATGGGCCAGGAGCACCCTAGCTCTCCAAGGACTCCGCACCGCCCAGTGCTCCCATCTGCTCCTTCAAGGATTTCAGAAGTAAACAGCAACTCCACATCCTCTTGTGTCATCGTGTCCAGCACTTTAGGATGCGTATCTGCCGTGTAGTAACCTAGAAAAGGCAATCAAGCCATTTTGAGATATTGACATTGTTGTGGACACAATACTCTGAAACTTACAGGTTTGGGTAAATTTGTCCGTACACACCAAACCAAACAATGTCCACCATGCCTAAAAATGTCTAATAAGAATGCCTGTCACGAATATTGGGAAACGCGGGCATCTTACGAGTCTTGCGTCCGCATGCAGTTCCCAGATGACAATGCCGTGAAACCTCACCTGTCCCTGAGACGATATGCAAATCAGTAGCTGTTGAATATTCAATGAGCTTCCTGACGTCTCTGTGCAAACCATGAATCGTTAACTCCACCAGCGATTGGCAGCCATTTTCTTTTAAATATTTCAGTTCCTCTATAATGGCGTCGTCGTCATCCAGCTTCATATTCTCCAACTTACTGTACCTGGTGAAAATTAAGATTTTTTTTGTTTACAATTATAAATAATTGACATTTTCTCTGAGCCTTTCTTTCATAATATTCACATATGCACACAACATGGCATAAAGATGTTCATGGTGAGAAACTCCCTTTGAAATATTTTCGCTTGAAATGCAATCGTTTTTGATAAATGAGTAAAACAATTAGTTTTGAACTTGCAAGTCCAAAACTCAATGTTTGAAAACAGTGAAAACATTTTAAAGGTTTCCCCACTTTATTTCTCGTGACTCCGATGGCCGATTGAGCTTAAACTTTTACAGGTTTGTTATTCCATGTACATGTTGGGTCACATCAAGTGTGCAGATACTGGACTTTGACAATTACCAATATTACACATTGTTCTTTAAGTGGACGCACTCTAAAAACTCGGATCCCGGACCTCAATGGCTCTGGGTCATTAGGCTGACCCGGAAACTGGTTTAAAAATGGGATTTTGACCGGGTTTCTGCGTTAGTTTGACGCAGATTCCAGGTCACACTGACCCAATGGGTCAGGGCCCCACCCAGAATCCCAGTCAGACTATGACCATGGAGTTTTTAGAAAGTGTATAATAATATAACCAGCGTTTCCACAATGCGCCCCTGTCATAGCCTACAGTTACATATTGGGTTCAAAGATAAAATATATCATTAGGCCCTATTAGTTTAATGTACATTGAAAACTCCGGGAACCTTAACTTTGGTTCATTGTGTATCTTTATGATTCCAAAGCAAACAACACCTCGCATTTTGGTCATACTGATTGGTCAAAGGGAAAATTAAGTCTATAAAAAGCAGCAGTTCTACCAGTACCTTATTTTGACCGAGAGAGAGAAATGTGCAGTGGCGTAGCCAGAAGGGGGCAGGGGACGGGAGCAACCTTGCATCCCCAAAGTATTTTCCCCCAAAGTATTTTCCCCCGTGCCCCCCCCCCCCCCCCCCCCACCGCATTAATGGTTACGCTGCTAGTAACACGTCATACGAATCAAACGCACCAGTACATTGCAATGGTTTTGAGTCTATAGTTCTCATAATAGTTGCATCTTTTGGTCATTATTCCCATCTGCAACGGTTATATTCAAGTGTCCAGAATGTGCACGTGTCCACGTCATGACGTACGTGTGAGTTGTTACAACACCTCGGGGTCAAAGTCTAACGGTGAGTTTTAATTGTACCCAACAAGTTTTAACAATGTAATCGGCTATGTCAACAGACAATGCAATGTAATTCTTTGTTGATTGCTTTGATGCCACTCAAGGGTTTAGATTAGCAAGCTCTCTGCTCTATGCTTTCAATCTCACCATAGCCTAACCCCACTGCAGGTTAAGCACTACGAAGGTTGAATGAGGACGTTTTTGGAGTCCAGGACTAAATCGTTAACACTAGGCCTATTACGACTACCAATACTCTTCTCGTTCAAAACCAAGACAACAAATCTTACGGTTTTTGGTTGAGCCAGTGTAGATTATTCATTGTGATTGGAAGTGAAGCCATCCTAAGACCCTCGGGCGTTTTGGGCTCCTCGTAGAAACACGTGAAGTCTGCGTATAGGTGTTCATGGCTCATGGTGCACCCTAACTCTTTTGGTTTGATTGGTCCACGAACTGAGCAAAGACGAGAAGCAAAAAAATCAAATCTTGTGAAAATGAGTGGACAGGTCAATCACCCAACCTTGCTTACCCTCAAGGGATAGCATTGTAGCAACCGTGTGCAAATTGTCATCATTCATGGCTGCCATATGTGCGAAGATTCCTTTCACATTACTCTTACAGGATACGCCAAAACAAAAAATAAAAACGAACACAAACTTAGGCCGACATGAGATCTTATAGATGTTTTAACTGTAATCATGTGGTACATTATAAGTAGCACGTGGAGGAATTTTCCAGAATGGTCGCCATTTTGTTTCTGCAAAAAGGAATTCTCGCTCAATATAATTTTTATGAATGTTCCGAAACTAAAAACTGAACAATAATTACTGAGATCACTCAGCCTCTTACCTGTGAGTATCTTTCCTTGTAATTTCTCGGCCATTTTTGTAGGTTTACTCCGTTGATCACTTCTGCGTAAAAAAATGTTTTTAAAATCCCAGTCATATAAATCATCATCTCATCTAAGCGCTTTCGTCAAGTGCATCTGACATTGCGCACTCTGTAAGTTTCCTCCACTGTACTCTATCAGCTGCCAAGTGCCAGGTATTTCGGTTCTTGATGTTTAGGTCCGTGGCTTTCAGGTCTTCATTTATTCTTTTCAGCCATGTTGTTCTTTGACCGCCCCTTGGCAGCTTGTGATGACGTATACACTCCATAAGCGCTTGCTTGGCTGGTGTTTCATCAGGTAGTCTCAGGAGATGGCCTGTCCATCTCAGGCGTCTATTTGCGATTATGACACTCCAAGGTTTCTCGTTGTTTTTTTCATAGAGCACCTTATTTGACACCTTTTTGGGCCAGTCATATAAATAGATAGGTTGCAATATGACGTAAATCGGCCATCTTTACGGGCAATTTGGAACACACAGTCATGCGTTACGCGTGAGAACGGCGTGCAGCACGCGCACATTTCACAAAACTCATTGCATGATTGGTTTGTGAACGGCACGGCTGCGTTAATAATTAGAGCGCTTGACGCGCCTGCAAGCCAAAATGCAATTTGCCCGTATCTATAGTGTGAAGCACTGAGGAATAAAAATACGGTTTTTCCACACTACTCAAATAACTGTATAAGACAAGTGAAATTTTCCCCTTATTTTGTTATATAGAAATATACTTATGGAATATTTTTTACAAAAAATAAGTTAGTGGCCTGACGTTTCGATCCTAGCAGAGTCTTTCTCGAAGGCTAAATGACAACACACAACACACATGCAAGAGTTGCAAGAGTAGTCAAGTGGAAATACATGAATATTTTTTACCTTAAACTGAGCCGATTATGACTTCTGGCGGTAATTCACTTTCTAAATTGAGGTTTGCGGAGACACCATATACATCAGAACCTCCCGGTGTGTTTAAGTGGTATTTCTGAAAAGAACCGGTGGTTTGACAACTCAACGTTTCGATGAGTATGCTCATGCATCTAAACAGCATTGCGCAAAGGATTTGTCTGCATCAAAGTTAATCTCTTAAATAAATAGGGTCATCTGTTAATCAAATAATCACTGTGATGTACTAGCTGTATGAGTTATAGGCTATGAGAGCCATCAGCCTTAATATAACCTAGAGAAAGCCTATATGATATAACCAGGGTTATTGTCCGCTAGCCGACTCCGGTTTTGTTAACATGATGACTTTACGCCCATGAAATTTGACTGTTAGTTTCTGGTGACACCATCATGGTACTTTTGGCCCCCGTGAAATTTTGATTTTTGTCATTGATCATTATTTAAAAATATGCAAACAAAATTAAACCTATCGTAAAATTGACTGGCAATACTTGTTTTCTTCAGTAAATTCCCGATATTCCAGTAAATATTAATATACACCATAGACAAGACAAAAATAATGAATGCTGCATTAAAAAAGAAAAGAAAAATCCGAGACGAGGTTGACGAGATAAATGGGATTTCCTATTATGTGAACTTACTGTTTGGACTGGAATAAAGGTCAAAGTGGGTCACGTTTTTAATAAAATGCAAAACAGAAATGTGTCGATAGGACTTCTTTGTGAAGAGGGGATGGGAAGGGGGGTTTCGATTGTAATGTCTCAGTATGACCTCAAAAATGTTGAAGACTTTGGACGACCGGTCCAGTGACATCATTTCAAATCAAGAGTATTTCAAAATTAGAAGAAGAAAACAGTTAGGAATTAGTTTTGGGATACTCAAATGTGACAGATTACAAAAAGAGCAGTCACAAATTGTTATTTGTTTATATGAACTCTCTTTTTTTTTCTTTACTTACAACACATTTACAAATGTGAACATTATCTATTATCGAAAACAAGGTGTCCACACCGCCCTCTTGCTAACAAAATCTTTATTTTCTGCTAACCACTTACTGATTAGTTGTCACAGATTTGACTTCTTCACTCATGATGTTCAGGAATCATCATTAGATATCACATAAATATTTTTCATCCACTACTTTTAGGAATACATCTTAAGACCGAACCACCTCACGTCGGATGACGTGTATACACGCAAAATGTGATGTAAATAAAATATATATTGAAGATTTTGGATGCCCAATTTCCCTCAGTAATACTTAATATTGAAATTTTAAAAACATAAAATGTATACTTTTACACCAGTAGCTTCATGTGGTACTTTACAGTTTTACTCGTACTGACAAAACATACATCAGAGGTTTTTGTATTATGGACGCTTTATTTTTGAAGTGGTATCTTTAAGTTAGTTTTATCGCGACATTAAAGGTGCTGTATACGTTTGGTAATTGGAGCCCACTGTTTGTTTCAAACCTATATAATTGTAGGTATATACAATAAAACTAACCTGTGAAACTTTCACTTCAAAAGGTGGTCGCGTTTTTGAGATATCACCGAAAAACCAGGGCAAATATTTCCACGCAGGAAGAATATTCCTAGGAATACACAGTCTGAGAAGCGTTACGGCCGTAACGCTTCTCAGATTCAAATTTTGGGGGATAAAAAGTGATATATTTGTCCATAACCGTAGTACTTTGAAGTGAAAGTTTCTCAAAATGCATTATACTATCCAAAGCTGCTGTACTTCATATAATACCAAGTAAGTTTTTATTGCCATTAATTTTCAGAGTCATTACCAAACGTATACAAATCCTTTAAGTAAAGAATACCATGTTACAGCATGGAGGAATGGTTACACTTACAGTGACTTTTAGATTTCATTTTCACCTATTTTTAGCATTGAATCAATTCATTATTTCCACATCAAAGCATGTATTTTGTATATCATTTTTTTAAGTTCCAGTAAATATAATAAAATAATTATGATGAATCATAACTTACCTAAGAAGGCAATCAACAACATAAAAATATTTCAAAAAGCAGCACTTAGTGCCCCCTCAAAAGCTTCCTATCAACTTTAAGATTTTTCCAGCAAGATGTTCCATTTGACAAATGAAAATCTCAAACATGAAATTCCAGGCCCAACATTGGCTTCACCTGAAATGTTTTTGGCAAAACATCTTCCTATTAACAAACAATATTCAAAGATATTATATTTAGTATTGATTCATTTGACACCATGACACTCTGCCTATAGCAGGCATTCTGCCAAAGTAAGTTTCACAGAAACAAACAAACAATTCCTGATTTAAGAACTAAGCTCTTAATATTTTCAGAAGCTGGTTCAGGTATTATAATAATTTTTATCACCAAATTTAAAGCTTAGGCCTAAAAAACAACTTGTTATGTTGGCGTAACCCGACCTACCCTAAAACAGGGGCCTACCCTAGATATTTTTATTTTTTCAAGGGAAGAAGTTTACTAATTAAAGTCTATAGAAATCAGTTGAAAGTACGTTTGAAACAGTTTCTCTCTGTTTCTCTTCAATTGTATGGCCATAGCATTCATTGGACTTTGGAGTGCACATGCACAACATGCAGAAGATCGTCGCTGGATGACACTTTAGTACATAATTTAGTCTCGTTCAACCAGTCTGCAACAAGTGTTTGATGATGGGAAAGATTTCCAAAAATTTAGGCCACTTTAACACTGAAGGTTTATATTGCTGGAATGTCCTATGCTATCCTATCCTATACCTAGACTATAAAGTAAAAAAATATAAAAAAATAAAATAAAAACCCTACCTACCTACCCTATTTTTTCTGGCCCATTACGCGAACATAACATATTTTTTTAAAGGCCTTACCGCGAACTAACTGTCACTCCTCTTAAATCTGAAAAAAACCACACAAAAAACCTGAAACTTGCCTTCTGTACACTACATACATGTATTTGTTTATAGTTCCACTCTTCATTCTTTGAGGAGTGATTTAGCAAGAGCTGCCTTGTTTGCAGGACCCTGCCATAATCCACCAAAAACATCTTTCTCTTTGGACAACGCCTGATCTTGAGGTAGTTGTGAAGCTGCTGTTACTACAGTCTTAATGGATTGAACCACTGCTACTGGTTCTGAGATGTATTTATCCAACCAGCTAATCGCTTGCTTTAAGACGTCTTCTCCTTGTATCACATCATCGACCAGATTCAGTCTCACTGCATCTTCTGCGTTAACCACCTCAGCACCTGCCAATAATCTCAGGGCTTTCTGTGGACCGACGAGATTGACTAGTCTGGTACCACCGCCCCATCCAGGAGACAGCCCCATCTTAGTGTGGATAAACTGAATCTTGGAAGATGGCGTCATGAGGCGGAAATCACAAGCTGTGGTGATCTCAGCACCGCCGCCGATGGCATTACCGCTGACTGCCGCTGCGCTGATCAACGGGAGGCGTTGCAGTCTGGAGAGGATGTTCTGCATGTAGAGACACATCATCACACCGGCCTGCTGGTTGCCAAGGGCTTCAGCAGTTTTCAAATCAGCACCAGCACAGAAATGCTTGCCATCAGGGTCACCGTAAAGTATCAGGGCTTTGCCTTTGCGCCATTTCTCCAACTCTGCTACCATATCTGACAGCTCCACCATCATACTTCCTAAATGGGCAAGTAACAAACAGCTATGATCAAAACTTGCTACATACTTCCTATACAGGACCCTATTTCACATTTAATTATCATCAGGGATGTGATAGGCTGTTGAAAAAAAACCTGAACTCTGAGCGCAAAGCGTGAAAGCTTGCGAGCACGATGCCCACTAATAACATTTACCTTCGGTTTTAAAAGCCCTACTCTGCAATTTGTGACGTTATACATGTACATGTATATGGTTTTATCTTCATTTCTTAATGACATCCTTGAATTCATGCACAATGACTTGAATTTATGAAATTTAAAATCTCTGCTGGACTAAAGGCTTAATTTTTATAATTTAACATTTTTGTAACACTTCTTCAATGGCACAACACTAATAAAGAAAAATACCAGGTAATAAATAGATAAATATATATTAAACAAATAGAGTAATATACAATCACATACAGTATATATACATTTTAAAAAGTTAATTGCAAAATGAAACAGGTGACTAGCACCTCTACAGAGCCATCTCACCACAGTTGAAGGGGAGGGGATGGGGTTAGGAGAGGGAGAAAAGGGAAGAGGGAGGGGATGAGGAGAGGTGAAAAACTGGGTATTGTAGCTCGGAAATTTACGTGAAGACAAAATGAATATGTTTCATCTCATTCATATAAATTGCTCACGTGTGTTTTAGGAGGTTTGAACCTAAAAAGTTTACAAGGAATTCTTCAAAAGTGGGTGATTGGCAAAACACAAGACTGCAGATCATGGGTTCGAATCCCATCTTAGTAATATGCCTTTGATTTTTACAGCACTTGGGAAAGTACTGATTATACAGTGCTTTTTACTCGCATAGGTGTAAAGGTAAAAAAAAAATAATATTCTTTATCCCATAGTGTTAGCCAGAGGGGTGTCTGGGTGTCTTTTGGACACCCTGTTTTAAATTTGGACACCCTGTTTCATCTGTCATTTACATGTAAATATAATTGTAAGTGAACAATTTGGACACCCAGTTTTTAAATTTCCAGCAGATTTGGACACCCTTTTACCAAATCCTGGCTAAAACCTTGCTTTATCCCTAATGTAAATTTAACTGTAGGACTTGTTTGGTTGTGGGGGTTACTTGCCAAACACCTTTAAGGTACAAGACTCTGGCCAGTGGTTCAGTGGACATATTGAGCTCAGCTTAGCCTACCCTTTGGCTAGTCATGGCTGAGCGGTTTAGGGCATCAGACTCAAGTTCTGGTTGTCAAGTCATCAGGGTGTGCGTGTTCGAATCCCGGTCATGACACTTGTGTCCTCGAGCAACACACTCCACTACAACTGCTTCTTTTCACCCAGGGGTAAATGGGTACCTGTGAGGGCAGAGATGGTTCTTGTGATTGATTTAGCTTAGTAGCGCATATATTGCAGCACAGGCTGTATACTCCCAAGGGAGCTGAGATGGTTTAAGGAATGAAATAAATGGCCCAGTGACCAGGGGGTAATAATGGTGGAGCGCCATGAGCATCACTGAATGGCGGATTTGAGCGCTACATAAGCCACTACTATTGTTATTGCTATTATTACCCGCCCCGCCTTTTCCCAGACATGCAACCTTATTAAATAATTACCTTACCTGTGATGGCATTGGCACATGATGGATTACTGATGGTGATTGTAGCTATCCCAGATTTCTGATCCTTATCAAGATAAAGGTTGCCTCCGTTCAACTCCTTAAGGTTCAGACGTTCAAGACGCTCGTTAAAGACCTCAATTGGTACAAACTCGTTGGCGTGGGCGGTGTTTCTACGCTGATCCATGTAGTGACTGTTGGATGTCTCGCTGAGTTGGATACCAGACGAGTCACTCTGGTGGTGGATGTGTCGTCTCGCAGGACCCATGAGGGCGACAAACGAGCGCATCCTGAGTACTCTGGAACTCATATTGGCAAATTGATGAAACTCTGATCTTCGCTCGATAAACTTTATCTATCTGTAGAAATGAAATATCATTAAACAATTAAAAAACTATTCAACAATGTACACATTTGAGAAAGCGCTGACATTTTAGTAGCTTGTAAGTTTTGCTAATAACAGAAAAGCTTCTTCAGCAGTGGTAGTCTGGTTAAAACACACAAGAAAGAAAACTCCATCAAAATCAAGAAATGAAGTAAAAGAAGATGAAGTTTTCTTGACAATTTCTGAAGATTTTGCTTGCAAGTTAATGATCAGTTTTGGTGAAAGACACTCTTACGTAGTTGTCAGTAAAACCATGCACACTCATCTCTACATATACACATCCTGACTAGTATTCCACTGTACTTGATGGAACAAGTCAGCTTTTTGAAACAGTACCCGCTATCGTTCGATGGTTCTTATACGCAAGCATAGACAATAGAATCACGACAGTTGAGTGATAATGAACAACAATGTCTTTCACCAAGACTACTTAATAATGTTTAAATAACAGACAAGCATACAGCAGACTTTCGCCTTCATTTTCTCTCTTGGTATTGTCTACCATCTGCAAAAAAAAAATTACAATTTAGACAGAAACTTACTACTCCAAATCTCTAACACTAAAACCATAACTTCCAATCACCGAACGATGCTGAAGATCCGAAGCCAACAGTCCTGCACTTCTCCCTTCCTACCGATGTAAACAAATCATGGCTAGGCCTATTTCTGAGAATGAACGTGGGTGTTTTGTTTGTACTGTATTAGCTCCAAGGTTATACCTTTTTGAATTGACTGTTCATCTATGCTTTTACGTCATACCTGACCCAGAAACCTGCTGAGCAATGTCTAGTTTGATTACATTAGCATACTGGATGCAATATACGTTCCAGCTCGGACATTCATGCTTAATTTATTAATAAGAATTAGACATTGGAGTCAATCTTAGAGGCCAGTATTGCTGTGGATGTTTTTGTCAACACTGGAGGTCACTCTGGTAGAATGGGACTCAAATAAAATACTTGTCCAGATACATTGTGTCCAGAAAACAATCATCCAGGTTATTTCGTATTATTTGGTTGTGTCCTCTGGTTATAAGGCAGTTACGTGTTGAATGGTTTTTGCCTGTCACCCCAAATTAAAATATTGACAAAACAGGGAGATCGCCAACATAAGGGGTAGATAGCCCAGTTAATAGAGCGCCAGCACAATAAACCGGAAAGTCAAAAGTTAAAATCCTGCTCTGCTTAGTTTTCTTTGTTCAACTCAAAATTTAATTTTGTTTGGTTTTATTTAAAACACAAAAATGTTTGTCACAAACAGTCGCATTCGCATAGAGGTTTCAAGTTTTCTGGCAAGATATTCATAATGATTTTCTTTACAGCATCTTCAATAAGAGAACAATAATCACCTGCATCATTTGGATGAATCATTCTTCTGAATTAAATTCTGCTGGCTGCCAACATTTTGAGTTTTGAAAGTTATTATTTTATTTTTAAGACTTATTATTCAAAGAAAATACAAATGTTTGCCAGTACACAGAACATATGCCTAACTTTTAGTCGAATCAATTATTCCAACTATGTTTGTTTATTCTAAATGGTGTAATGATTTATGGCTCAACCAGAAAACAAATAAATACCATTGCCTAGCAACACCCCCCCCCCCCCTCCTCAAATGTCATCATCCCTAGCACTCACACATAAACACCGAAGCATGTAAACACCTGCACTCCGGATCTTCTATTGTCCCCTTTTGTTTGTACTTTTGAAAACTTTTTGGCATTAGCTCCCATTGGTATTAGCTCCCATTGGTTTTGTACACTCTTTCCACCTGGGCACCTTCACCATATCACCAGGGACCCTACTGTCCTGTTTTGTTATAGGTCCCCCGTTTGTGAATGTGTACCCTCATGTAATGACCTCCAGTCAAAGACCTTTACTTTTGTTCAACTCTTTGTCCTGACAAACGTGGACTCCATTGTTTTCCTTTATGACAGCAAGCGTGGACCTATTGTCCCTTTTGTTTTAAGTATTGGTTTGAATGTCACTACAAGCGGTAAATCCTACAAACTCACACAAGTGTGTAACAGCCTGCAATCGTGGACCCTCCTTTGTTCAAGTCTTTGTGATAGCAACCGTGGACCACAATGCTTTCCTTTGTGATAGCAACCGTGGACCTATTGTCCTCTTTTGTTATAGGTCCCCGGTTTGAATGTGGTTACCTACTCATGCACACACACCGGATTGCATCATCTTTAACTACCTGACTACCCGTTTATACAGCAGCAGCAGTGCCACGCATCAAGCTTTGCCTTTGATCATTTACAAATGCAAGCTCCAGTGTATGTAAAAATTGTAAGTAATTCCTGCACGTCACAACTTGACACTGGGGGCACGTTTTGTAATGTTAGAAGTTTGACTGTTCCAGTTGGATGCAAGTTTAGGCCTTGAGCAGTAAGGTAATTGCATCATCATCTTGGCAGAGAGTCTGGGTGCCCCCAAGGTTTACAACAAATGACATCCAACAGACGTCATTCAAATTCACAAAAGGGCAATGAATAAAAGGATGAGTGAATGAAGGGAGAAATTTAAATAACTATTGCGTAGATCATTCAGCATAAAATGAAGCAATTGATTATTCAGAGAAAAAACCCAAGACAAAATACATTATGCGGATGTACCTTGTATTGTAGTCTGGTGTGCTGTTCATGTTGGGCAAGAACAAAAATCAAGTCAATTAAAAATTAACAGAAAGAGATCAATTTTCCAAAACCTGCCCTTGAAACTTTCCAGCACTTTTGTCATATTCTTAACAAAATACAAAATAACAATTTACTATTTCTTCCCAGGCCCTATTTCTTCCCATATGTAGTTAAACCCATCGATTGACAAAAATGTGTTTTTGTGTTTTCTAACAATGACACCACATTTACCGAAACACAAAGGAACAACTTTTTTCAGAGATATAAAATCGTAATTTTACCTTTCCTAAACAATTATAGACAACTAGCCTACTGAGTAATGTTTTGTCTTTTTTTAAATTTCGGAAAATACTTAGTAGTTAGTTTGTGTTTTTGTTTTAAATTTATATGATGCAGGGCCCACAATCACATGGAAACCAGTTTAAACTGATTTGGCTCACCCTGGGTACATAAAGGAAATAAATATTATGGGTTACAGTTTAATCTGAAATTGTATGGAGAGGTTGTTGGGACAGATTTTGACACAAAATCTGCAAAAATGTCATAGTTCAGTGAAACACCTGTGGTGAGTCAGATTAACAACAGAGAAAAACACAAAACATTGGCAGTTGGGTCAACCAATGAGGTAGAATTACAAAAGCCAGGAAATAGATGGGTTAAAGGCCCTGTACACTATTGGTAAGATCGAAAAACACAAATGTTCACAGATTCACACATAACTTACATGATTTAAAGTAAGTAATGGTAGAAAGAGTTCCTTAAAATATTTTTGCCTAAAATGCTATCGTTTCTGAGAAATGAGTAAAACAATAGTTTTTATCGCGCGCGATAATAAACTCGATGTTTGAAAAACAGAAAACACATAAGGTCTCTTTTCACTATTTTCTCGTGACCTCGATGACCAATTGAGCTGAAATTTTCACAGGTTTGTTATTTCATGTATATGGTTAATCACACAAAACATGAACTTTGTTTGCGACTGTTTTGTCAGCTCTACCAATCCTGTATAATACCTTTAACCAGCTGTTAGGCAGGGCCTCTAATTGGAACAACATGTGTGTCTAGTCCTCAATCATTGGACTATTTGACAGTTTAAAGGGACACACCGGCTTCGTTGGGCTATTTTGGCTACAAAATAGACTAGGAATGGAGAAGAACGTTTCCTAAAAGAAATCACAAATTTTTGTCGTTTTTGAGCATTTTTCAAAAAACGAAGGTCACATGGGTTATCCGAACCACTTTTTTGGTTCGGATAACCCTCGTGATCTTCGGAGTTAGTTTTACTTCCAGCCGTATAAAAATTATTTACTGCACCGAATTCAACTCTGTTTTTTAACAAGAATTCATGAGTATTTGACACACAAAAATACGTATTCAAATTATGGATACAAGTTGTAAATATTTAAAAAAGTAGAACGTAAGATTTTATTTCAGAGAGTCCGAGCAACGGAAGCGTGTCTTACAGTGTACAGCGTGGGGACCTCCTACACGTAACACAGGGGCAGTCGTGTCGCTTGCAAGCAGAGTATCTCGGCAGTGCTACAGCGCGACGGAAACCCACTAGCCAAGAGATAGCTGTACCTGGAAGCTCATGAACATGTGGGAGGAGTAGGGAGCCAGACCACCAACTACGTTGTCGTTTTTGCGAGTTTGCTAGTCGGTACACCTTGCCGATCGAATCCGCTGTTTCAAAATCGCAACGTTCCAATGCTCTGTGTACGTTCCTTGACCCGATTTGTACCGAATTTCTTGGTAATTAAATAAGATTTATGTCAATACATAGGAATACCACTTTTATATTGACGGTACGATTAGTTTAAACAAAATTTGTGACAAACAATTCCAAAAAAACGAGCCCCCCTTAAAAAAAAAGGAGACCCTGAAGGGACAGGTGAAAAAGAAATTAAAAATTAAAAGGTGGAAGAAAAAAACTCACTAGAAATTTCTATTGCATTCTCGACACACAAAATTCCAGCAAAATCGTTTTGTTTTCCAAAATATTATTTAATTTGATGAAAATATAATTTGTCTCACAAAATATTATTTTATCATTTTGTGAACGCAGTGTGTTTTTCTAGGTAACGAAATAGATTATTTCGAGAAAATAGTTTCTCGTTCCCTTGAACATGCTTTCTTTCCCCCGAACTACAGTTAAGTTCCCCAGAAATACGCTTTCGTTCCCTGATGATATGCATTTGTTTCCTCGAAATATGATTTTGTTCGCAAGAAATATACTTTCTTTCGCTCGAAATATGCTTTCCTTCCCTAAAATACGCTTTCTTTCCCTCAAAAGCAGTTTTCGTACCCTAAAAAAAAGCTTTCGATTCCTCGAAATACGAATTTGAATTTTTTGCCCGAAATATACTTGCATTCCCCCGAAATATATGCTTACACTCCCTAAAAATATGCTTTCGTTCTCTCGCAAAGAGATTTTGTTCCCCAGAATTTCTCTTTCGTTCCCTCAAGATAGCTTTTGTTCCCTCAAGATAGCTTTCGTTCCCCTGAAGTCCAATCAAACCAATTTGTTACATTCCTTTGTGAGGGGCGACTTTGAGAGGGGACGAGTTTGTATGTGAGGGGACGAGTTTGTATGTGAGGGGGCGACTTTGATAGGGGGCGACTTTGTAGTTGGGGACTTTGTAATTGGCGAGTTTGCTGGGGGGCGAGTTGACTGGTTTCCGTGTCCGTTGTTACACACTTCCAGATGGATAACGTGGACTGGATCCTAATGCCTTGTCGTGGTAAAACACTTACATAAACAGAGCACCAGTCTACTTGCAACATTGCACAGCATGTATCCCTGTAAATTTGACACTTGCAACGGCTGGTAAAGCGTATACGGTGACCTTTGACCGCTTTTGTTTTTTCCGTTCATTTCTCGTTAATTACGTGATATTAAAAAAATATATATATATATAAACCATCTAGAAATAATTGTCTTTGATTCTACATGACTAAATTACGTGAACAGGTAACCGGTGTGTCCCTTTAAAATCAAGAGAAAATAGAATTACATGTGTGTAGTATTTGCAAAGTGCTTACCAACCAAAAGGACCTTTGGTATAAATGCAAAAAATAGTTAATGACCTGACATTACATGTATGACCCTAGCAAAGACTACAACACAACTCACAAAAACAGGTATACTGATGTAACAGAAGCAGTCAAGTGGAAATAAGTTTTGGTGAGGAAAAAAACAAAACATCGAGGCTCCAAAAAGGAAGCGGGTAGCGGGGATGCTAAACACATGTATATATTTTGTGCCTTTTTAGTTTTTTAAAAGTTACAAACATATTTTTATTTGACTTTGTAAATGATCCCTCCATCTGAAAGTTGCTGGTACGTGTAGCTTTAACAGATGGCAGACAGTTGTTAATGTTTGTTTTTGCCTTTAGGGAGAGTTTCAATATGCTCAATGTCAAAGACTCAGGGTTCTGCCCAGGATTTGTTTAGTGCCGGAAATTTTTTTTTTCCTAGTACAGTCAAGTCAATTTCCTTTCGATCGTGCTCGGAGTGGTTACACACGTGCGCCCTGCAGCTAGCTGTGCCTTGAATGTAGGCCCTCAGTGCGCGCACGCCTTTACCGCCATGGGAAAACAATTTACAGCATCTATAGCATGGTGCTTACTCTGCAGTTCATTTCCGTTGTATTAAACGCTGTAGAATAGGGTTTGCAACATGATGAAACTGGTATCATGTTATTCCAAGCGTAAAGCTATAATCAGCGTGACTGGAAACCATTGCAAAATCAATGCGGGTTTCGTGCGTTGGATATATACATCTTACAGGCGGGAGGAATGCTCGATCCTGGATCATTAAAATAGACTCAAACCAAAGAAGTAGGCTACTCGAAACTTTGGATAAAACTGTTTACTGGTAAATAATTTGTTTTACACGTTGTTCAAAATATTTTGAAGGCAATGGGCAAAAAAAGGGAAAATATGTGGTGGTCGGAAAAAGAAAAAATTCTGCGAGTGCCGGTCGGGGAATCATGAGTGCCGGTCGGGTTTTCCGGCACCGACCACCGTGGGCAGAACCCTGAAGACTAAGTTGGAAAAACAAACAAACACAAATAAAACACTTAAAAAATTCACTTTCAGATCCACTTGGATTTTCTTGAAAAATGTTTTACAAAACAAAGAATTTATGATCAATTTAGTGCTGGGATTTGAGGAATTCTCGTGAAGACTTTATTTTCACCCCTCCTCCGCATTTCAACCGTCAACTTTGCGTATAGATGATTAAATCAAGTTAAATCCCAAACAATTTGTCAGTGAAAAGTCGCCTTTATTCTTGTAAAATTTAATTGTCCACTATAAAAGATTTCTACATAAATACATCTTATTGAATTTTGAGTTTACTAAGATATTTATAAGCCCATTTTGGATTTAGAAGTTCATTAATTCTTTTCAATAAAACAAATGCTGGCCAAAAAAACAATTCAGCAGTATGCAATTGCACAAAGTTTGGAACGGTTTGAAATAATTGACTGTAAGTTGCGCCTGTCTGTATATAGCTGCCCATGGAAACATGAATAAATTTAGTAAGTTTGAGTCAAATAGTAATTACTCTAACTCCAACACTCTGTGGTGTTTATTTGTCAATGTTTCATTGTTTTCCCATTCATTATAAAGCAAAGAAAACAGCAAAATGCAAAAATATAATTGAAAATAATGACAAACCAAAAACTTCTCTAAATGATTGTTTGCAAGAACCATGTTATTGTTAATTCAGTAACACTAGTTAACGGTTAACACTAGTTAACGGTATTGTGTGACTGTAAAATTAGAGACTGATTAGACACAGATTCCAGAAACAACCACCCTAGCTGACAACCCGAAAACCAGCGCTGATCTGGATGTAGCCCCACTTGTGTGGCCAATGCTAGCTGAGCCTTGGCCACCTACACAAGTGGGGCTAATCTGGATGAACAAGACCTAAAAACACATTTTAAATACTTACCTCGGAAGCTTTTTAACACACTTCAGACAGCAATTCTTTTTACAGACTTCATCAAGAGCAACTTTATATGAGATGAGAATAATTCAATGTACCTACCTACGCAACTTTCCATTCCCCAGTCAGTCAGTCTGTGATTTCATCATCACGAACAAAACGGTCAATCATTTTGTTATGTTATTGTTAGTTTAGAAACCTATTCATAAATTATCGGTCACACCGTCAGCACGTGCAATTGTTTACATCAGCTAAACAACCAAAACAATCCTGCAGACCGGCTACATCGCTCCTCATTTTATCGTTTTTTGCGACAATAATCACACTTTATAACTTACCTCTGAGCAGTTGCAAAAAAAGCCGCGAGGAACTCTGTTCAGATATTAGCAATGCTTACAACAAGAACTACGTGGAAATGGAAAGAAAATGACTTTTCAACTGTGTTTACGTGCGCCTTGACCCGATTCCGCTAGCGATTGTATTCATAATGTCGTACATTAAAGCATTGCACTTGTGTACGTGTAGTTGATGTGGTGAATTTTGGGTCAAATTTGTGTACGTGTAGTTGATGTGGTGAACTTGGGGTCAAGTCAGCCGACCGACTAGTAGTATAGTTGTCAACTTGAAGATTAATAATAATAGCTTTGAAATAAACAATTTACCTTGAGGATTAATATGATTCATCTGTTTGTTCATTGTGTAATCTTGATATACCTAACACTTTTATTTTAATACATTTTTTAAGCAGAAAGTTTTGTCCTAAATATGCAAATTTCAAGGAGCTCTTCTAACGGGAGATGTGATTGGATGCTTGCTCAGGACATGGCGCGCCATATTGTGGAACCCGCGAACTCAAATTGCAGTGTAGAAATTTAAGTCCTGCATTAAAATTCAATTTTATCATCCATTGTTCTTGAGAAATCTGTAAAGACAATGTGGAACAACCAAGGAGGTAATTTTGTATGCTTAGTATGTATTAAGTGGATAAATTATTATCTTTAATTGGGGAACATTTATGGGAACTTTATCGTGTTTTAGAACAACGTGATTTTCGTTAAATTGGCCAGTTTCCGGACAATAGAATAGAGGGTATTATTTTGAGTTTTCATTATTTTAAATTGAAATATCATTGCCATCGATGTGGACATCGCTGTTCGTTATTATGGTGAGGTCCTTGTTTGTTTTATGAAGTCTGCTTTGTTTAATTGAAGTGTGCAGGGTCGCTACACTTCTGTTTTTTCTGACATCTCATTCTCAAAATCCTGTTTCATCTGACGTCTGTCGTCACTCACTCACTGACTGTCACTGACTGTAGTGTTAGTACTATAGTGTCAGTGTCAGTGTTCCGTCCCAACTTGACAATCGTCCCAACTATTGGGATTGGTCCCAACTTAAGTTGGGGCGTCCCAACTGTAGTTGGGATCGCCTACTAGAACTGAACAGGATAGCCTCCGCAAAAACGATACAGTGATCGACCGTGGGGACTGTGACATGCGGTCCGTCGGGGAGTGAGGCAGGGAGCTCCCACTGCCGCGATCAGCGTATGGGTGGAAAGAGCAGTTCTAAAAAAATTTGGTGCTGGCACTGAATTTTCTAAACTAAATGAAGTCAGCACTAAATTATTTAGAGTGCTGATTTCATTTCAGTCTTGTCACACACTTCACATTTCGGCAGCAAACAACTGAACTGTTCAATGTATGCCGATGCTGGCTCCACTGGTACCCTGTACTATCCCAACTACAGTTGGGACGCCCCAACTTGAATACTCAAGTTGGGACCAGTCCCAACTATAGTTGGTGCGATTGTCAAGTTGGGGCGGAACATCGGTGTCGGTGACAGTGTCACTGTCACTGTAGTGTAGGTCACTGATAGTGATACTGTGTCGGTCACTCTCGATCTCTTTAGTCCTCACTCGCCTGTCAGTGTCACTGTCAGTGTCAGTCACTGTCTGTCTCACTTAACTCTCGTCTCTCGACTCACTCAGTCTCTGTCTCTCTCAGTCTCATCCCCCCCATGCCCATTGTCTGTGAAAATCCAAATGCATTTCACTTTTTTACTTTTCATCCGTATTCCATGCATGTATGATGTAATGTAACGAACGTATACTGTGTCACTGTCAGAATCGACTGTGACACTGACAGTGACACTGTCACTGACTGACACTGCTGTGAGTGCTGATACAGTGACACACAGATGGTGATCGTATTGTATTTATGATACACACACACACTCACCCAGCCAGTGGCAGTCAGTGAGTGACACTGACTGTACTGACTCAGTGACTGACTGAACTTCTGTTTTCAATTTATAGAAATAAAACTTTTCACATCAGAAAACATCGAACTTGGTGAAGTATCGCAAAAGACACTTCTTAGGGAAATAAAATCTGCCATTTTGTCCTGGATTTTTTTTAAAAGAAAAACTCTTTCATTTCAAAAAAAGCCTTGACAAGAATTGATGGAAAGCTTTGAGATAACATAATATTAATCTAATGTACTTGGCTTTTATTTGTATTTTTTATAATCTTTAATTTGACACACAGGTGGTTTCTCAGACCAAGGTCAGAGCAGCCAAAGTGGCGGTTACTATCAATCACAAGGTAACGCAGGACAGTTCAGTTCACCATCTACTGGCGGAGGAACTAAGGTACATGGCTTTTACTTGACACCCCCTCCCCTCCCCCTCCCCCTCCCCTCCCCCTCCCTCTGAAACAACTCTATGAAATTTAACAATGGGTCTGGGAACATTTAGTGTTATTATTCATTAATTGTTCTGTAAATATTCTGTCATTTAGGGTAAAAGAGTCCAGAATCTGATTCCTTGTACCATCGCACAAATCCTTCAAGCAACACAGGTAGATGATCACTTCAAAATCGGAGAGGTGGAGATATACCAGGTAAAGGTTGTCAGTACACATCAAATAAACGCCCAACTTCTTTCAATAAATAAACACACAAATTTTATGTCTGGCGCAAGTATGGTTGAAAATTCCTTAGACATGTGTTATAATAATAACTATGTTTTATACAGTGCTTTATCTTTGGGCGTCCCAAAGCACTTATCTGTATTTATTTCCAGACAAGTTTGTGAGGTTTTTGACCTATGAGACCCATTTACAAGGTGCTTCGGTGCATTCAGCAGCCACTGCTAGAAACACTGGGGTAAACCCTTTTCTCAGCGATAAGTGCACTGGGTTCTTTTCCGTGCATTACGCAACACGGGGGACCTACGGCTTTACGCCCCATGGGTTGGACGAAGCAATAATGGTTAAGTGTCTTGAAGTGTCTTGTTTAAGTGTCTTGTTTAAGTGTCTTGTTCAAGCGTTAAGACTAGGACTGGAACCCACACTCTGCTGATCAGAAACACCAGAGCTTGAGTCCAAGGCGTTTAATCACGCAGCCACAACACGCAGTGTATATTGGACTAATACATATAGTGTCCTTTTTTTTGGTATAGCTTTGGCGAACTGACCACTGACCACTGGCCAGAATCCAGCAATCCTACTGTTGTGTGTTTTCCCAAAGATAAAACGATTTGAGCCCTGGACCATCCTCTTCTGTAGATTTATTTTCTCAGTTTTGCATTACGTACATGAATTTGATCTTTTGACCCTTAACCTTACAGGTGTCGGTTGTTGGCCTAATTCGTAGCGTGGAGATGGCGGCCACCAACATACTTTACAAAGTGGACGACCGGACGGGGCCCATACTGGATGTCAGACAATGGGTAGATGGTGATGTGAGTAGAGTACTATGGTCATATTTGGGGGGGGGGGGGGTTTAGAGGACTGTAATTTCAAGAATATGGCATAAAATAATTAGCTGAATTATTAAAGAGCCCTCAAGGAAAAAAATGTATGCATCTTACTGATGAGTCAACCCAGTTATAAATGGGGGGAAAAAAATAACTTACTTTTATATTTGTGAACTTTCCTAGGGCTACTAGCTCAACTTTGTCAAATTTTAATTAGAACTACAGCACAGCCACATAGCCTGGTTTACAATAGCATGGTCGTTGGTTAAATTTGAGCGACTTTTTGTAGACGACGATTTTTTCTTGTTACTTCAAAGGAAAACGCACCAGAACAGCTTCAGCCAAATGTTCTCCGTGAGAACACCTACGTCAGAGTCATAGGCAACATCCGGACATTCGGCGGAAAGAGGAGCATCGCGCCGTTTAAGATCAAACCCATCACAGACATGAATGATCTGACATTACACATGCTGGAGACAGTACATACACACATGCTGCTCAATAAGAGGAAACAGTCGGTAAGAACAGGGATGTGAATTCTCCGTTTTTAACGGAAATCCAGGTTTGATTTTTATTATTTTATATTTTTTTTATATATATATTATTTTATACTTAATAAGATCAAATTCATTAAATAAATGAAGATAAAACCATATAGAACGCCCCAGATTGCATAGGAGTGCTTTTAAAACCAAAGATAAATGTTATAGTGGGCTTCGTGCTCGCAAGCTTTCGAAGCTCGCAAGCTTTCGAAGCTCGCAAGCTTTCTCGCTTTGCACTCAGAGTTCAGTTTTTTTTCCAACAGCCCTGCAAGAAGGACACTAACAACTCCTGGAAGTTAACAGAGGACAGTCATTCAATGTCCATAGTCTTGATGCCCTAGACAAATTACAGGCCCGGAATTTCATCTTTGAGAGGGCATAGGCCATTTTCATTTTGCAAAAATCTTAAAGTCTATGGAAAACTTCTGAAGGGGCACCAAGGCCAAGACCAGGAGTAACAGGGACAGTGTCTTTGTGGCCTCCGTGACCGATTTTGAAGTTAGCATTGATACCGATCCCACAGAGAACTTGTTCAATCTGAAATACTGTCAAAGTTTTGATAAATCTTTTTAAAATAAAAACTACTTACTTTGATTGCCGCAATCAAAATCACATTTATATGAATAAGCACAAAATCCTTGACAACTTAAGCAATTTTCATCGAATCGATGAATTGTGTAAAGGTTTTTTTTATGGTATGCTTTAAAGGCCCTGTACACTATTGGTAAGATCGAAAAACACAATAGTTCACAGATTCACACATAACTTACATGATTTAAAGTAAGTAATGGTAGAAAGGGTTCCTTAAAATATTTCTGCCTAAAATGCTATCGTTTCTGAGAAATGAGTAAAACAATAGTTTTTATCGCGCGCGATAATAAACTCGATGTTTGAAAAACAGAAAACACATAAGGTCTCTTTTCACTATTTTCTCGTAACCTCGATGACCAATTGAGCTCAAATTTTCACAGGTTTGTTATTTCATGTATATGGTTGATTACACAAAACATGAACACTGTCTGTGATTATTTTGTCAGCTCTGCCAATCCTGTATAATACCTTCAAAAGCAAGAGGATGGGAATGAATTTACTATTTCAAAAAAATAAATGATTTAATTTCCCTTCAACTAAAATATTTATACTTGCGACCTCCTTGGGGCATTTTCTTGAACCCTGTTTATCGATTTTTGTTTTCCAGCAGGCGAACGGTGATTTCGGAGGCAGCAATATGATGACACCAGCGAAGGGTGGAATGGCCAGTACCTCTGGTTATGTTTCTGCTGCTCCATCTAACGGCCTTAGCGATACACAAGCACAGGTAATCTGTCATTCTATTGTGTAGTTCAACACGCTGCTGAGTTTGGGCGACTATCAGTAGAGACAAGATTGTTACTTTTAAAACCTACTTGGGTGTAAAGAATGATTACCCGCATTCACCAAATTGTATGGACCTGTTTTCGTTTTTCATGCCTTGCGTATTACATCTTCAAAAAATAAACTACTGGTGTGCTAAAAAAAGTTGAGCAGTTTAGCAAAGTGTACAGTCTGTGCTGCCAAGTATGTATTGCATCAAGCTAAATCAATCACAAGAACCATCTCCATTTACCCCTGGTTGATGAGATGAAACTATAGTTAAGTGTGTTGCTCAATGACACAAGTGTTATAACCGGGATTCGAACCCATGCCCTGATGACTTGTCCACCAGAGCTTGAGTCTGATACACTAGACCGCTTGGCCACGAGATGCCGATAACAATGGTTTCTTTTTTATATTTAGGTTCATAAACTAATCACAGAGTGTAACGACGACCAAGGAGTAAGCGTCAACTACCTAGCGTCAAGCATGAAAAGAGTTTCTACAGATAAAATCAGGTGAGTAGATTGGAGGATGAACCTTGGGAGACACGGGGGAGGAGGGTGTGGTCTATATTTTTTAGACTCGTCTTGTTTTTGATTCAGGACTTGCTGTCACCTTTGTCAGTCACTAGCCAATGGTATCAGTTTGTCAAAGAGTAAACACAAACCAGGTTAGCTTTGCAATAATGCAACTTGGAAACGAGAAGCAAAAAAGGTAAGGTCGTTCTGTAAGGTCATATTTTTCTTGAAGGGCACATAAATAGGAATAGGTCTCAAGCTTCAAAACGTAGCTCCACATATATACCCAGAGATGCCAACATTTACGATTTAGGCGTAATTTGTACGATTTATTTATCAAATTATGACAATACGATCATCGCCTCGTTCTTTACGATTTTATAAATATCTAGTAATAAAACATTTAATGTACGTGTTGTGTCTTGAATCCTATTTATTTTCATAGCGCGTATCACTAAAATGTATTCGGTATCTGACTTTTTGTGCGAATTGTAGCGCATGAAACAGCGCATACGTAGGCCCTTTTCGAAACGACCGGTGAAAACAACGCGCCCACGGTAGAAAAGCCTAATTGGGCGTAATAAGTATTAGGCTGGTGTCCTCGATTTACACGTAGACAATGTGTGTTAGAAGACTGGCAACCAACCATGGTCAGTTGCTAACCAAATCGCCCCAGGTATACTGATGTTGATATTGGGGCGTTTGAGAAAACCGCGCGTAGTCTTGCTCGTCGTACTACACTGTTGATAAAATCATGTTTATTACGGTGCTCGTTGTTTACGCGTGCCAGGTAAAACCAATATAATAATACAATAGTTTGATTAGTTTGTCGCTTATTGGAGTACAACGATGGATTCATTACAACATGATTTTATAGAGGATTACAACTTCGTAGTGAAATCTGCTCGCGGTCGCTGTGACTCGACATCAACATTGCACACACAGCGCGCCGGAGCATACGACATCGTCAAAAAGCACAGAACATGTATGACACTGATCTCTGTTAAATGCTATATATATTGCCTGAGGGCAAATTACTCTTTTTGAATTTGAAATGTTGGCATCTCTGTATACCTTGCAGGAAAATACAGACTGTTGAAGCGCCTTGGGTGTCACTGAGTGACGGATATGAGCGCTATATAAGAAGCCACTATTATTATTATTATTATAAAAAACTTGGAAGGTATGTGAAACATCAGTGACTTTCCAAGCCTGCTGAAGGTCCTTCGAGTCATTTGTCTGGTATTGTGGTCCTCATTTTGTCCTTGCTGTTCTTTTTCTTGTATACAGAGATGCCCTAGAGTTTCTTAGCAACGAGGGACATATTTACTCAACGATTGACGATGATCACTATAAATCAACAGACAGCTAAACATCTAAGTGAGCATTATGTGATGATTCTTGATGATGGGGCGGGGGAGGGACACTTGGGATATTACAGTTTGGCTCAAGTATTAGATGCCATTTTCCAATTGTAAATACACCTGTTTCACCGAGCTGTTTTTTAAAAGCAAAAGAATTGCTTAGAACAGAAAACTCTCTTGAGGGAAACGGGCTACCGACCAAAATACCAAGTAATGTATCATGATTTGGACTGGTCCCAAAGTGGTTTTGGATTTGATGGCACAATAGAAACATAGTAAAAAATACCTTACAAAACAAAACAGAAATTTTCTGTCCCAAAGTTCTAGTTCAGTTTTGTGATGGACTCATTTTGCGATAGATAGAGTCCTAATAAAAGTGTAAAAAGGGTTACAAATCTCTCAGAACCTCACGTTAAAGTGGTGTAAAATTTAAAATGGTGTAGAAATTTAAATGGTGTAAATTTAATTTTATACTCTTTCAGATCAAATTTTCAAGCATGACCCAATTGGATATCAACAGCAAATGTGTGTGTACATTCCAAACCAGAATTTGTGTGTCAATCAAAAGGTCATATTCAAACATTTTTGAATGAGTATCATCAAAATTCAGGAATGAGCAAAAGAATTCCTGTACAAAAATATACAGACCCATATATTTGAAATGTGATGTCATTGGATTTTTTAGGACGTTGATAAAATTTGCACTGGAAGGGTATTAAATGCAAAGGCATTTTAACGTGAGGTAAAAGACTTGTCATTTTGTCCCACTCTCACGAGGACATTATCTAATTGGAAATGAATGAAAGGAAACTAAATCCAAAATCTTTAAACTTACTGACAGTTGTACACTGGTTGGTTGAAAACTATAGGATAAAAATGTATTCTCAAAAACAATGTTGTAATTAGCTTTTGTTATATTTTTTAGGTAATAAAGTATTCATTGTCAAATGAAAAATCCAAGACACTTTGATAATGCACAGTTTGTATTTACTCAGCGAGGAAATTGTGTAGAAAGCGTTCATATCATTTAAGACTTCAGCTAATTTTTGTTTTGTTTTAATCAAAAACAAATATACAAGCCAGTATCACTTTGACTTTGATCAAATCATGTAGACATTGTATGTGCCTTTTTCAGAATAAATACAAGTTTGATTGAGTTCTGCTGTTGATGTTTAATTCAGCCATTTTGTTTTTGAGTATTTCAGATCTGAAAGATAGAGAACCTTCGGTTCTTTTTCCAGGAAAGCGAATGTGTTAGTCTGAAATTTCTCATCCCTGGTTGGAGTAGGAGTGGAGCTGAGCTTAGGGTTGTGATGATAAAGAACACAGTAAAATCACCTAATGAGAACAAACTGTTTACAGTAAATTACAAGAGTTGGAATTTTATTGGTCAGTCTGGTATATAAATGCCGAGTACAGAAATACATCAAGTTAACCTTTGACACAGTAATCTTGATTAAATGACAATTAGAAAAATTACAAAGTGGCAGAATACAATAGGTTTTGTTTTTGCATTTGTAAACAGTGACTGGTACAAGTTTAAAGATTGCACTTTGGAAACAAACTTAATACAGAACCTCCAAAAAAGTGTCCGACACCGTTGCACAAAAAGCTCAAATTGTTGTTTCCAAACGTAACTTGATTAATTGTAAACAGCTGCAAATGGTTTACACTCCTCGATGAAAATAAGCGTATTATTGTAACAACTTTTTTTCTGGTTGAACAAAGAAAAATTGACAAGAGCGGGACTTGAACCTGCGACCTCCAGATTAACGTGCGGGCGCTCTACCAACTGAGCCATCTACCCCTAATGTTGGTGGTCTCCCTATTTTGTCAATATCCTTATTCGGGGGTGCCAGTCAGAAGCCATTCAACCTGCAACTGCCATATCACCAGGGATCGCGGCAGCAGAGGAATCACCTTAAGGGGATGCGACTTTTTATTTCAAGTATCAAGTAATAAACCACAAGGGAAACTGACCGGGTAAATGTTAAATAGTTTTTGGTTGAACAAAGATATTTTTACTTATTGTAACAACGGTAGAATTCAAAAGAGTTGAGCAAAATCGACAGTTGGACTCTGGTTTTTGTTGAGTTTGAGTTTATAACACTCTGACTATCAACCTTTTTGTTATACTGTTAACATGCCCAACCTTTGTACATTTTCCCACTTTTTTCCTACCCGGTACTTTATCTTCATCTTTGAAAGTGAAAGGGCAAATCTTGAAGTCTATGGGAAACTTCTGAACTATCAACAAGCCTGAGGAAAATGTTTTTACAAGTTTTCATGACATCCAACTGTTTAAAACTTTCTCAAACTTGGGAGTGTAGGTATTTGTGGTCATAAGACTTGTCTGTGGCTGTACATGGAATTATGAACTCATGTCCACTTACTGCACATGCGCGCCCTCACTCCGTATCATATCCATGGAGAATGCGTGAGCACGTGCCATGGGTGAGTGTTCCTAATTCCATGTACAGCCACAGGCCTGCATTGATCATGACGAAACGGCCCCTTTTAAAAGCTTATCAGAACTATTTTTTCACAAGAGCTGAAACTTTGCACAGCTTTTTTGAACTACAAAAACCGTCGTGAAACTTGCAATTGACTTGTGCGCATTGTTAGTTAGAAGCCTCTTAAGGTTATCTCAATAAACTGCTACTACTGTCTACAAACACTGCCTATTCTTACTGTATTATTCTGATTTCTGTACTAATGCACAGCTTTTTAGCTTTGTATTTGGTTCTAAGAATGATAGCATAAGACATGAGCTAATTTAAAGGCACGAGTTTATTTCATAACTTTGCCATGTCTCTTTCCCCATAAATTTATATATTCATAGTTTTTCATAAAATACCTGAAAATACACGAATATGTTCATACTTATATTGATTTTTTTAGCATGGGGGTATTTTTCCACATTTTATGTCCTATCATTTGCAAAATGTCTGTATAATAATAATTTTGTTTTAAATAACAATTTGGGAGGGTAATCATCTTTACTCACAGCTGAGAAGCTGAATTGCGAAAGACACAGCTATAACATGTTTCGAGCCACAACAATGCAAGGGGGCCCCTGGTAGCAATAAACAACGTGATCAAGCTGCAACTATGCAAGGGGGCCCCTGGTAGCCAGCTACAACGTGATCGAGCCGCAACTATGCAAGGGGGACCCTGGTAGCCAGCTACAACGTGATCGAGCCGCAACTATGCAAGGGCGCCCCTGGTAGCCAGCTACAACGTGATCGAGCCGCAACTATGCAAGGGGGCCCCTGGTAGCCAGCTACAAAGTGATCGAGCCGCAACTATGCAAGGGCGCCCCTGGTAGCCAGCTACAACGTGATCGAGCCGCAACTATGCAAGGGGGCCCCTGGTAGCCAGCTACAAAGTGATCGAGCCGCAACTATGCAAGGGCGCCCCTGGTAGCCAGCTACAACGTGATCGAGCCGCAACTATGCAAGGGGGCCCCTGGTAGCCAGCTACAAAGTGATCGAGCCGCAACTATGCAAGGGGGCCCCTGGTAGCCAGCTACAAAGTGATCGAGCCGCAACTATGCAAGGGCGCCCCTGGTAGCCAGCTACAACGTGATCGAGCCGCAACTATGCAAGGGCGCCCCTGGTAGCCAGCTACAACGTGATCGAGCCGCAACTATGCAAGGGGGCCCCTGGTAGCCAGCTACAAAGTGATCGAGCCGCAACTATGCAAGGGCGCCCCTGGTAGCCAGCTACAAAGTGATCGAGCCGCAACTATGCAAGGGCGCCCCTGGTAGCCAGCTACAAAGTGATCGAGCCGCAACTATGCAAGGGCGCCCCTGGTAGCCAGCTACAAAGTGATCGAGCCGCAACTATGCAAGGGCGCCCCTGGTAGCCAGCTACAAAGTGATCGAGCCGCAACTATGCAAGGGGGCCCCTGGTAGCCAGCTACAACGTGATCGAGCCGCAACTATGCAAGGGCGCCCCTGGTAGCCAGCTACAACGTGATCGAGCCGCAACTATGCAAGGGGGCCCCTGGTAGCCAGCTACAAAGTGATCGAGCCGCAACTATGCAAGGGCGCCCCTGGTAGCCAGCTACAACGTGATCGAGCCGCAACTATGCAAGGGGGCCCCTGGTAGCCAGCTACAACGTGATCGAGCCGCAACTATGCAAGGGGGCCCCTGGTAGCCAGCTACAAAGTGATCGAGCCGCAACTATGCAAGGGCGCCCCTGGTAGCCAGCTACAAAGTGATCGAGCCGCAACTATGCAAGGGCGCCCCTGGTAGCCAGCTACAAAGTGATCGAGCCGCAACTATGCAAGGGGGCCCCTGGTAGCCAGCTACAACGTGATCGAGCCGCAACTATGCAAGGGCGCCCCTGGTAGCCAGCTACAACGTGATCGAGCCGCAACTATGCAAGGGGGCCCCTGGTAGCCAGCTACAAAGTGATCGAGCCGCAACTATGCATTATTGGATGTATCATTAATAGGAGTAAGCAATTATTGCATGTATCATTAATAGGAGTAAGCAATTATTGCATGTATCATTATAGGAGTAAGCAATTATTGCATGTATCATTATTAGGAGTAAGCAATTATTGCATGTATCATTAATAGGAGTAAGCAATTATTGCATGTATCATTAATAGGAGTAAGCAATTATTGCATGTATCATTATTAGGAGTAAGCAATTATTGCATGTATCATTAATAGGAGTAAGCAATTATTGCCGGTATCATTAATAGGAGTAAGCAATTATTGCCGGTATCATTAATAGGAGTAAGCAATTATTGCATGTATCATTAATAGTAGTAGGCAATTATTGCATGTATCACTAACTAACACTCCCCCCTAACAAACACTCCCCCCTAACAAACACTCCCCCCTAACAAACACTCCCCCTAACAAACACTCCCCCTAACAAACACTCCCCCCTAACAAACACTCCCCCCTAACAAACACTCCCCCCTAACAAACATTCCCCCCTAACAAACACTCCCCCTAACTAACTAACTAACACTCGCCCCTAACTAACTAACACTCGCCCCTAACAAACACTCCCCCCTAACTAACACTCCCCCCTAACTAACACTCCCCCCTAACTAACACTCCACCCTAACTAACACTCCACCCTAACTAACTAACTAACACTCCACCCTAACTAACTAACTAACACTCCACCCTAACTAACACCACTCCCCCCTAACTAACTAATTAACACTCTCCCCTAACTAACACTCCCCCCTAACAAACACTCCCCCCTAACAAACACTCCCCCCTAACAAACACTCCCCCCTAACAAACACTCCCCCCTAACTAACACTCCCCCTAACAAACACTCCCCCCTAACAAACACTCCCCCCTAACAAACACTCCCCCCTAACTAACACTCCCCCTAACAAACACTCCCCCTAACAAACACTCCCCCTAACAAACACTCCCCCTAACAAACACTCCCCCCTAACAAACACTCCCCCCTAACAAACACTCCCCCCTAACAAACACTCCCCCTAACAAACATTCCCCCCTAACAAACACTCCCCCTAACTAACTAACTAACACTCGCCCCTAACTAACTAACACTCGCCCCTAACAAACACTCCCCCCTAACTAACACTCCCCCCTAACTAACACTCCCCCCTAACTAACACTCCCCCCTAACTAACACTCCACCCTAACTAACTAACTAACACTCCACCCTAACTAACACTCCCCCCTAACTAACTAATTAACACTCTCCCCTAACTAACTAACTAACACTCCCCCCTAACTAACACTCCCCCCTAACTAACTAACACTCCCCCCTAACAAACACTCCCCCCTAACAAACACTCCCCAACACTCCCCCTAACTAATTAACTAACACTCCCCCCTAACAAACACTCCCCCCTAACAAACACTCCCCCTAACAAACACTCCCCCCTAACTAACACTCCCCCCTAACTAACACTCCCCCCTAACTAACTAACTAACACTCCACCCTAACTCTCCCCCCTAACTAACTAACTAACACTCTCCCCTAACTAACTAACTAACACTCCCCCCTAACTAACACTCCCCCCTAACTAACTAACTAACACTCCTCCCCCCTAACAAACACTCCTCAACACTCCCCCTAACTAACTAACAAACACTCCCCCCTAACAAACACTCCCCCCTAACTAACACTCCCCCCTAACTAACACTCCCCCCTGCTACTACTGTCTACAAACACTGCCTATTCTTACTGTATTATTCTGATTTCTGTACTAATGCACAGCTTTTTAGCTTTGTATTTGGTTCTAAGAATGATAGCATAAGACATGAGCTAATTTAAAGGCACAAGTTTATTTCATAACTTTGCCATGTCTCTTTCCCCATAAATTTATATATTCATAGTTTTTCATAAAATACCTGAAAATACACGAATATGTTCATACTTATATTGATTTTTTTAGCATGGGGGTATTTTTCCACATTTTATGTCCTATCATTTGCAAAATGTCTGTATAATAATTTTGTTTTAAATAACAATTTGGGAGGGTAATCATCTTTACTCACAGCTGAGAAGCTGAATTGCGAAAGACACAGCTACAACATGTTTCGAGCCACAACAATGCAAGGGGGCCCCTGGTAGCAATAAACAACTTGATCAAGCTGCAACTATGCAAGGGGGCCCCTGGTAGCCAGCTACAACGTGATCGAGCCGCAACTATGCAAGGGGGACCCTGGTAGCCAGCTACAACGTGATCGAGCCGCAACTATGCAAGGGGGCCCCTGGTAGCCAGCTACAACGTGATCGAGCCGCAACTATGCAAGGGGGACCCTGGTAGCCAGCTACAAAGTGATCGAGCCGCAACTATGCAAGGGCGCCCCTGGTAGCCAGCTACAAAGTGATCGAGCCGCAACTATGCAAGGGCGCCCCTGGTAGCCAGCTACAAAGTGATCGAGCCGCAACTATGCAAGGGGGCCCCTGGTAGCCAGCTACAACGTGATCGAGCCGCAACTATGCAAGGGCGCCCCTGGTAGCCAGCTACAACGTGATCGAGCCGCAACTATGCAAGGGGGCCCCTGGTAGCCAGCTACAAAGTGATCGAGCCGCAACTATGCATTATTGGATGTATCATTAATAGGAGTAAGCAATTATTGCATGTATCATTAATAGGAGTAAGCAATTATTGCATGTATCATTATAGGAGTAAGCAATTATTGCATGTATCATTATTAGGAGTAAGCAATTATTGCCGGTATCATTAATAGGAGTAAGCAATTATTGCCGGTATCATTAATAGGAGTAAGCAATTATTGCCGGTATCATTAATAGGAGTAAGCAATTATTGCATGTATCATTAATAGGAGTAAGCAATTATTGCATGTATCAATAATAGGAGTAAGCAATTATTGCATGTATCATTAATAGTAGTAGGCAATTATTGCATGTATCACTAACTAACACTCCCCCCTAACAAACACTCCCCCCTAACAAACACTCCCCCCTAACAAACACTCCCCCCTAACAAACACTCCCCCTAACAAACACTCCCCCTAACAAACACTCCCCCTAACAAACACTCCCCCCTAACAAACACTCCCCCCTAACTAACACTCCCCCCTAACTAACACTCCACCCTAACTAACTAACTAACACTCCACCCTAACTAACACTCCCCCCTAACTAACTAATTAACACTCTCCCCTAACTAACTAACTAACACTCCCCCCTAACTAACACTCCCCCCTAACTAACTAACTAACACTCCCCCCTAACTAACTAACTAACACTCGCCCCTAACAAACACTCCCCCCTAACTAACTAACTAACACTCGCCCCTAACAAACACTCCCCCCTAACTAACACTCCCCCCTAACTAACACTCCCCCCTAACTAACACTCCACCCTAACTAACTAATTAACACTCCCCTAACTAACTAACTAACACTCCCCCCTAACTAACACTCCCCCTAACTAACTAACTAACACTCCCCCCTAACAAACACTCCCCCCTAACAAACACTCCCCAACACTCCCCCTTAACTAACTAACTAACACTCCCCCCTAACAAACACTCCCCCCTAACAAACACTCCCCCCTAACAAACACTCCCCCCTAACAAACACTCCCCCTAACAAACACTCCCCCCTAACTAACACTCCCCCCTAACAAACACTCCCCCTAACAAACACTCCCCCTAACAAACACTCCCCCCTAACAAACACTCCCCCCTAACAAACACTCCCCCCTAACAAACATTCCCCCCTAACAAACATTCCCCCCTAACAAACATTCTCCCCTAACAAACACTCCCCCTAACTAACTAACTAACACTCGCCCCTAACTAACTAACTAACACTAGCCCCTAACAAACACTCCCCCCTAACTAACTAACTAACACTCGCCCCTAACAAACACTCCCCCCTAACTAACACTCCCCCTAACTAACACTCCCCCCTAACTAACACTCCACCCTAACTAACTAACTAACACTCCACCCTAACTAACACTCCCCCCTAACTAACTAATTAACACTCCCCTAACTAACTAACTAACACTCCCCCCTAACTAACACTCCCCCTAACTAACTAACTAACACTCCCCCCTAACAAACACTCCCCCCTAACAAACACTCCCCCCTAACTAACTAACTAACACTCCCCCCTAACAAACACTCCCCCCTAACAAACACTCCCCCCTAACAAACACTCCCCCCTAACAAACACTCCCCCCTAACAAACACTCCCCCCTAACTAACACTCCCCCCTAACAAACACTCCCCCTAACAAACACTCCCCCTAACAAACACTCCCCCCTAACAAACACTCCCCCCTAACAAACACTCCCCCCTAACAAACATTCCCCCCTAACAAACACTCCCCCCTAACAAACACTCCCCCTAACTAACTAACTAACACTCCCCCTAACTAACTAACTAACACTCCCCCTAACTAACTAACTAACACTCGCCCCTAACTAACTAACTAACACTCGCCCCTAACAAACACTCCCCCCTAACTAACACTCCCCCCTAACTAACACTCCCCCCTAACTAACACTCCACCCTAACTAACTAACTAACACTCCACCCTAACTAACACTCCCCCCTAACTAACTAATTAACACTCTCCCCTAACTAACTAACACACACTCCCCCCTAACTAACACTCCCCCCTAACTAACTAACAAACACTCCCCCCTAACAAACACTCCCCAACACTCCCCCCTAACTAACTAACTAACACTCCCCCCTAACAAACACTCCCCCCTAACAAACACTCCCCCCTAACAAACACTCCCCCCTAACAAACACTCCCCCCTAACAAACACTCCCCCCTAACTAACACTCCCCCCTAACTAACTAACTAACACTCCACCCTAACTCTCCCCCCTAACTAACTAACTAACACTCTCCCCTAACTAACTAACTAACACTCCCCCCTAACTAACACTCCCCCCTAACTAACACTCCCCCCTAACTAACTAACTAACACTCCTCCCCCCTAACTAACTAACAAACACTCCCCCCTAACTAACTAACAAACACTCCCCCCTAACTAACACTCCCCCTAACTAACACTCCTCCCTAACAAACACTCCCCCCCCTAAATTCCAGTGGTGGTTGCCGCTGAGTAGCGCCCTCTATAAGTTTCACAACTTTGAAAATGTCACCTTTTTCATACATGGCAGTGACTGAGTGTGGGAACATCATCATGGGATCGGAGTCCTTATCTGTAACATGCTCTCTCAGGACAGACCCTGCAACCACTTAACTCCTGTGTTGAAAAGCCTCTGCTGGTCTGCCTGGAGCATCGATGTAACCAAGGTAAGGTTGTTTCTGTAACTTCAGCAATCTTTCTGAAGTACTAAACTACTTTAACACTAAACTTGCACCACCCTGCATGATATTAACAAGCTCACTTCCATCTTAACCATCACTTAACATCTACATAAACTAATAGTCCGGGAGCCCGGCGGGGTTTATTGAAAATATTTAGTGCAAAAGGTTTGAAGTGTGGGATATGCAGCACCCCCCGGGGGAACCTTAAAATGTGAATTCTTAAGTGCACCGAGTGGTGCGTTGGGAGGGGGGAGCCCCCTAAACTCACCCCAAAAGTCGATTTAATGAAAATGTTGAGTGCAAGCTAAATTTCTTTATGGATTGAAAGGCCATGGTCCACTGACTATGATTTCCATACTTTAGAAAATAAATAATGGTGCCAAGTCTAATTAAGAAGGCCCTTAATTAGCGCTAATTACACGTTTAATCGAAATTTTGAGTGCAAGGATGAAACATGTATCAACGTGTACCTTACACTGTGCTGACTCAAAATCTACTACTTAAGAAAATGTTAAGTGGTGCCATCTTTGCTTAAGAAAGGGTCAAAGGTCAACAAAGGTCAAAGTTCGATTTAATGAAAATGTTGGAGTGCAAGCAAAATTTCTTCATGGATTGAAAGGCCATGGTCCACTGACTATGATTTCCGTACTTAAGAAAATAAATAATGGTGCCAAGTCTAATTAAGAAGGCCCTTAATTAGCGCTAATTACACGTTTAATCGAAATTTTGAGTGCAAGGTTGAAACATGTGTCAACGTGTACCTTACACTGTGCTGACTCAAAATCAACTACTTAAGAAAATTTTAAGTGGTGCCATCTTTGCTTAAGAATGGGTCAAAGGTCAACAAAGGTCAAAGTACGATTTAATGAAAATGTTGGAGTGCAAGCAAAATTTCTTCATGGATTGAAAGGCCATGGTCCACTGACTATGATTTCCGTACTTAAGAAAATAAATAATGGTGCCAAGTCTAATTAAGAAGGCCCTTAATTAGCGCTAATTACACGTTTAATCGAAATTTTGAGTGCAAGGATGAAACATGTGTCAATGTGTACCTTACACTGTGCTGACTCAAAATCAACTACTTAAGAAAATTTTAAGTGGCGCCATCTTTGCTTAAGAAAGGGTCAAAGGTCAACAAAGGTCAAAGTTCGATTTAATGAAAATGTTGGAGTGCAAGCAAAATTTCTTCATGGATTGAAAGGCCATGGTCCACTGACTATGATTTCCATATTTAAGAAAATGAATATTGGTACCAAGTGTAATTAAGAAGGCCCTTACTAGTGCTAACTACCCTTTTAATCGAAATGTTAAAGGCCCTGTACACTATTGGTAAGATCGACAAACAAAAATGTTCACAGATTCACACATAACTTACATGATGTAAAGTAAGTAATGGTAGAAAAGGTTCCCTTAAAATTGTTTTGCCTAAAATGCTATCGTTTCTGAGAAATAAGTAAAACAATAGTTTTTATCGCGCGCGATAATAAACTCGATGTTTGAAAAACAGAAAACACATAAGGTCTCTTTTCACTATTTTCTCGTAACCTCGATGACCAATTGAGCTCAAATTTTCACAGGTTTGTTATTTCATGTATGTGGTTGATTACACAAAACATGAACATGTGGGCCAATTCATATTCTGCCCATATGGGATTTCCCACATTTTCCCCATATGATACCCATATGGGCCCTTGCATATTCTGCCCATATGGGCTAGCCCATGTTCTCCCCATATAATACCCATATGGGACAATGCATATTTTGCACATATGGGCTAGCCCACGTTTTCCCCATATGGGAATATTCCCCATAACCCACACCCATAAGGGCCCCATATGGGTACCATGTGGGTTGGCCCAGGTCCATATGGCCCAGATATTTCTCATATGGGCCCCATATGGGCTTGCTACCTGGGAAGGCAAAGATCTCTCCAGATAGACCCCTCATTAAAACACTGCCTGGCACCTGCAACTCAACTACACCTTATTCAGTTTCAGGACATTTTTTATTATCAGTGAAGGTATCATTCTGACCGATACAGAGCCCTACCTAATCTACATATTAAATCTCCTTGATGTTCGGACCGTCTGCTTAGCCCTCGAAGACATATTTTACCTTCTCATTTACCTGTTTATCACATAACTAACACATGTGTGTGACAGATACTTTCGAAGGTATGCCTACATGGTCATGCCGTTGCATAACGGCACCTACATCTAGCAGTGTCATATCATGGCAGTGGCGTATAAAACTAGGGCCCAATTTATTTGGACACAAAGGGGTTTGTCAATATTTAGGAGTGCAATAATGGGAAATGAACTATAGTTTGCAAACTGGCATATTTACCTAACACTTAAAACAATTAGATCTTTCTATTGTTATGTTGGTGTGGAAATTGGATAACTAAGTATCCAAATCAATGTATTTTAGAAATGGGAAGTATGGCCACTTTCCTGGAGAACCTTGGCCCCAAAGGGCTCTCAATCTGATCACATCCATTCGACAAGTTATTCCACGACCAAATAGAGACGAACAAGTCATTGTTATTCAAGCCAGGCAATCTTGCATAAGACCCTGGCAGCTACGTGCACATCAATTACTCCTCTCCTAATCATATAAATTATTTCAGCATCTCCTACTTGCCAGACTTTGTCTTCCAGTAGAACCTATTTTGCCTTACTCCCAAGAAGACTTCTGACCTAGTAGAAGCGGTGCAAATCAAGTTCTAACTCTCATCTATACATTCATCGAGACTAGCTGAAAACGAGCTCTTAAAATAGGCTTGGCCCTCATCAATCTCTCGATCCTCAGCTTACGACAGATTTTGGCGTTATGGCCGCTTGTACAAGACCTCGAAGATCTGCACATGTCGAACTACCATGTCTGTCCTCTCTTCCATTCTCAGCAATTGAAGATTGAGTACACTTGTCCACCGGTTGAGCTCTATGAGGAATCTAAATGAGGGCCTCCCTAAAGGATCTGTCTGGGCTTTAACGCTTTTCCAGCACCTATGTGAGTGACAGTGCCAGACACCACCTCCAGGAAATTTGCATAACTATGCTGATGACCTTACCCTTGCCACCCAACTAATTTGGAAGACGCAAAAAGAACCCTAACACAGGACCTGAAAAAGATGGCGGACTCCATCACGTACTGGCGCCTCCGCCCAAATACTTCCAAGGCCATTTGAAAGGACAGAACTCCAAGTCAAACCAGTCAAACACCAACAACTTCCAAAGATTTTTGAAGACACCTTGACAGGCAAGGACCACCGGAAAAAACATCCAAACACGTTGGCAGGCACTATAGGAATCAAGTTCTCACACTCTACGCACTGCAAGCGTTATATATGCCCTGGCGTGTTCTCCGTAATATTGAGTGTTGTGCACCAGTGGCTCTGCCACACCAAACGAGTGGACACCATCCTGAACTATATCGGGTACTCTTTATCTCTCTCATCAATCCACCCTGCCAACACATGAAAGAACAGTGATGCATTGGAGCCAACTCAGACCTGTTTTATGCACGAGCACCTTAATATTCTGCCGAGAATAATACGCCTTACATCTCACACTTACCATTCTGTGGTATCATCTGGAATAATTATGTCAATTTTGACCATCAATCGAAGGTTTCAAAATCATCCCTCTGGGCACTTGACTGTCTTGCTAACAAAGACCTTGTAAAGGATCCCACAGATGAAGTCACTGGTCTCAACCTTCCTCAACATCAGTTGACAGCTTTTTTAAAAGCAGGATCCGGACCTTTTACGCCAGAACAGTTCATCACCTAAACAAATTGAAGATACCAGACTGCCCTGCCTGTGATTACGGTCACCCTTTGACTATGATCAGACTTTCCAGCACGTTATCAAAAACTCTTAGGTGCTTCCCTGCAGGTCTCAAGAAAATCAAACAATACCATAGACGCAGCATTGACCTGGCTCTCTTTTCTAGTCTGACACCCTAAGCTGTTCTTCAAACGAGAGAAAAGGACTATAATTGCAACTCATTTGTCTTATAGGCTGATTGTCACCCCAGCATGTTGTAGTATGTTGGTGTAATCTGTACACAGGGCCGCAAGAACAACAGGGCCGCGAATAACAAAAATAGAATGCAACAGAGAAACTTGGTACATCCAGTGTGGGGGGGGGGGGGGGAATTGGCACAGACATATTGGTCAACATCCCCTTTGCATATAGAAGAAATGCGGTAATCATAATCACCAACCCTGATACAGTGATAGCTTTTGTTTGGACCCCTGTTAACCTTTGTTCCCCCCCCCCCCTTAGGCAAATTGACACCACTTAAAACTTTCTTGAGTAGTTGATTTTGAGTCAGCACAGTGTAAGGTACACATTGACACATGTTTCATCCTTGCACTCAAAATTTCGATTAAACGTGTAATTAGCGCTAATTAAGGGCCTTCTTAATTAGACTTGGCACCATTATTTATTTTCTTAAGTACGGAAATCATAGTCAGTGGACCATGGCCTTTCAATCCATGAAGAAATTTTGCTTGCACTCCAACATTTTCATTAAATCGTACTTTGACCTTTGTTGACCTTTGACCCTTTCTTAAGCAAAGATGGCACCACTTAAAATTTTCTTAGGTAGTTGATTTTGAGTCAGCACAGTGTAAGGTACACGTTGATACATGTTTCATCCTTGCACTCAAAATTTCGATTAAACGTGTAATTAGGGCTAATTAAGGGCCTTCTTAATTAGACTTGGCACCATTATTTATTTTCTTAAGTATGGAAATCATAGTCAGTGGACCATGGCCTTTCAATCCATAAAGAAATTTAGCTTGCACTCAACATTTTCATTAAATCGACTTTTGGGGTGAGTTTAGGGGGCTCCCCCCTCCCAACGCACCACTCGGTGCACTTAAGAATTCACATTTTAAGGTTCCCCCGGGGGGTGCTGCATATCCCACACTTCAAACCTTTTGCACTAAATATTTTCAATAAACCCCGCCGGGCTCCCGGACTATAAGCTCACTTCCCATCATGCTTGCATTTTTCATCTTCATGTAACATTTTAATATTTCATCAATAACTTGGCATCATCACTGTTCCTCAGTGGGTCATGTAATAACCACCTCACACCATTTTCATGCACCTCAAATAATCCCAAACTAAATGTAATTCAGTTTCGAATTGCAAAATTTCTGATTGTTTGTTTGTCTTTTTTTAAAAACTGCAATGATGAAATGCCGAACCATCTGCCTTGGAAATACGGAGTCCAGTGAAAACTACACACTGACCTTCCCAGGACCATCAATGGAGGTGTGTATGCAATGAGGAGAATGACATCTACTCATTTTCAAGTTCAGGAATAGAACCTGAATATTCATGCATGACTGTATGTAATCTATAGATGATGCAAAAGATGTAGCTGGTTATGTGGAGATCAAGTCATCAAATCATTTTCAGTAATGAAGCCAGTAGTCATCATACCCCTTAAAACAATCCTGCCTGTTACTTCAAGTTATTTTGAGTTTGACACTTCAGATTTTTTTCAGAATTATTGAAAAAAATATAAAAATGCTCCAACCTGAAGGTTTTGAAAAACTAGAAATGCATCTGCCAGTGAGGGCGTGCGTCAAAACGACAATACTTTGGCTTCATGTGTGTGAGTTTGCTTTGTTATACCTCCATTCTGCAACAAAGCGTCCATACCAAACGAAGCTCCCTTGTGAAGTAACATGAGTGATGATGTTACGGGGCTTTTCATGAATCTTTTTGAAAAGCATTGGAGAAGGGTATTCAAAATGATGTTTTGTTTACACAATGTCCTGTGTTATTTATTTTAGCCTTATTATAATATAAAATTTCTTTCCAGGTGACATCATGAGGAATTACGAACTGTTGCTGTTGATGGGAAGCGTGAAGATTCACTCTCTTGCTGTTTTCTCTTGTCAACCTGGACCACAAAACCATCAATGGAGGTTTGCCGAGGTATGAATGGAATGTTGTTATTTACATTTGATAAGATCTCTTCTGTTAGTGTATGATAGAAAACAGCAAGTCTTTTTTTGATTCATATCTAATAAATTCCGCTTGTCGTTGAATTCAGGACATTCTGGAAAAATCTCTTAAAGACTTCAAAAAACATCAAATGTTAAATTGTTAGAATAAGTTGCCCTGTCACTGTAAATAAGTCACTATATATTGATCTGCATTTAGTCTAGAACACAGATTGTTGGTATCAGTTGGAAACTGTTTGTGTCAGTCATTGTGTTTTATGTTGTTAAGTTTGGCTGGTTGGTTATTGTGACTGTCGTGAACAAAACCATCTTGACGGGGAATTTTTGTTTGTTTGTAAATCATATTTCACAACTCTGAAAGTATCCATTCTTTTGACATACATCCTGTTCATCCAAAACTGTTTTCTTGCATTTTAATGAGAAGGATTTCAACTGTTATAACTTTGTTTTTTGATTGTCCAGGGTATCTGGATGACTGGTATTGACGCAGTGTACTGCTAACGATCAGGAAGGAGGGTAAATCGTATCAACTTTTGTTTTCTTTTTGTGTGTAATTCTTTGTTTAAAACATCACCGGCAGCTAAAGCCATATATAATTCAGATTTTGTTTTCTCTTAGTTGTATTTGATATATTATATAGATTGGCTGTTTGATGACTGACTGGGATGGAACATTGACTGACCAACACAAGTGAGTTTACGGATCGACCTGTAACTGTCCAGATGAATCGATCTGTACTTCAAAGAGGTAGGTTTTGTTCATGTTATCATTTCACAAAGTTCCATCCTTCTCAAGTATTTTTTGAGCTATGAGGAGTGTGACAAAAAAAATTCAAAACCATATTACTGTGGTGATCATCAGATGATCAAATTAGAATCGTCTGTAAATGATTTGTAATGATGACATAATCACTGAGCTGTTTTTAGGTGATTGTGATACCGATCTGGTACAAAAGGGTGCAGATTATAACCCTACAAAAAGGGAACCAAATATTCAAGGTACAGTGATGAATATTTGATGTGAATAATATAATTGTTGGCTTGATTTTTTGAAAAGCATTGGAGAAGGGTATTCAAAATGATATGTTTTGTTTACACAATGTCCTGTGTTATTTATTTTAGCCTTATTATAATATAAAATTTCTTTCCAGGTGACATCATGAGGAATTACAAACTGTTGCTGTTGATGGGAAGCGTGAAGATTCACTCTCTTGCTGTTTTCTCTTGTCAACCTGGACCACAAAACCATCAATGGAGGTTTGCCGAGGTATGAATGGAATGTTGTTATTTACATTTGATAAGATCTCTTCTGTTAGTGTATGATAGAAAACAGCAAGTCTTTTTTTGATTCATATCTAATAAATTCCGCTTGTCGTTGAATTCAGGACATTCTGGAAAAATCTCTTAAAGACTTCAAAAAACATCAAATGTTAAATTGTTAGAATAAGTTGCCCTGTCACTGTAAATAAGTCACTATATATTGATCTGCATTTAGTCTAGAACACAGATTGTTGGTATCAGTTGGAAACTGTTTGTGTCAGTCATTGTGTTTTATGTTGTTAAGTTTGGCTGGTTGGTTATTGTGACTGTCGTGAACAAAACCATCTTGACGGGGAATTTTTGTTTGTTTGTAAATCATGTTTCACAACTCTGAAAGTATCCATTCTTTTGACATACATCCTGTTCATCCAAAACTGTTTTCTTGCATTTTAATGAGAAGGGTTTCAACTGTTATAACTTTGTTTTTTGATTGTCCAGGGTATCTGGATGACTGGTATTGACGCAGTGTACTGCTAACGATCAGGAAGGAGGGTAAATCGTATCAACTTTTGTTTTCTTTTTGTGTGTAATTCTTTGTTTAAAACATCACCGGCAGCTAAAGCCATATATAATTCAGATTTTGTTTTCTCTTAGTTGTATTTGATATATTATATAGATTGGCTGTTTGATGACTGACTGGGATGGAACATTGACTGACCAACACAAGTGAGTTTACGGATCGACCTGTAACTGTCCAGATGAATCGATCTGTACTTCAAAGAGGTAGGTTTTGTTCATGTTATCATTTCACAAAGTTCCATCCTTCTCAAGTATTTTTTGAGCTATGAGGAGTGTGACAAAAAAAATTCAAAACCATATTACTGTGGTGATCATCAGATGATCAAATTAGAATCGTCTGTAAATGATTTGTAATGATGACATAATCACTGAGCTGTTTTTAGGTGATTGTGATACCGATCTGGTACAAAAGGGTGCAGATTATAACCCTACAAAAAGGGAACCAAATATTCAAGGTACAGTGATGAATATTTGATGTGAATAATATAATTGTTGGCTTGATTTTTTGAAAAGCATTGGAGAAGGGTATTCAAAATGATATGTTTTGTTTACACAATGTCCTGTGTTATTTATTTTAGCCTTATTATAATATAAAATTTCTTTCCAGGTGACATCATGAGGAATTACGAACTGTTGCTGTTGATGGGAAGCGTGAAGATTCACTCTCTTGCTGTTTTCTCTTGTCAACCTGGACCACAAAACCATCAATGGAGGTTTGCCGAGGTATGAATGGAATGTTGTTATTTACATTTGATAAGATCTCTTCTGTTAGTGTATGATAGAAAACAGCAAGTCTTTTTTTGATTCATATCTAATAAATTCCGCTTGTCGTTGAATTCAGGACATTCTGGAAAAATCTCTTAAAGACTTCAAAAAACATCAAATGTTAAATTGTTAGAATAAGTTGCCCTGTCACTGTAAATAAGTCACTATATATTGATCTGCATTTAGTCTAGAACACAGATTGTTGGTATCAGTTGGAAACTGTTTGTGTCAGTCATTGTGTTTTATGTTGTTAAGTTTGGCTGGTTGGTTATTGTGACTGTCGTGAACAAAACCATCTTGACGGGGAATTTTTGTTTGTTTGTAAATCATGTTTCACAACTCTGAAAGTATCCATTCTTTTGACATACATCCTGTTCATCCAAAACTGTTTTCTTGCATTTTAATGAGAAGGATTTCAACTGTTATAACTTTGTTTTTTGATTGTCCAGGGTATCTGGATGACTGGTATTGACGCAGTGTACTGCTAACGATCAGGAAGGAGGGTAAATCGTATCAACTTTTGTTTTCTTTTTGTGTGTAATTCTTTGTTTAAAACATCACCGGCAGCTAAAGCCATATATAATTCAGATTTTGTTTTCTCTTAGTTGTATTTGATATATTATATAGATTGGCTGTTTGATGACTGACTGGGATGGAACATTGACTGACCAACACAAGTGAGTTTACGGATCGACCTGTAACTGTCCAGATGAATCGATCTGTACTTCAAAGAGGTAGGTTTTGTTCATGTTATCATTTCACAAAGTTCCATCCTTCTCAAGTATTTTTTGAGCTATGAGGAGTGTGACAAAAAAAATTCAAAACCATATTACTGTGGTGATCATCAGATGATCAAATTAGAATCGTCTGTAAATGATTTGTAATGATGACATAATCACTGAGCTGTTTTTAGGTGATTGTGATACCGATCTGGTACAAAAGGGTGCAGATTATAACCCTACAAAAAGGGAACCAAATATTCAAGGTACAGTGATGAATATTTGATGTGAATAATATAATTGTTGGCTTGATTTTTTGAAAAGCATTGGAGAAGGGTATTCAAAATGATATGTTTTGTTTACACAATGTCCTGTGTTATTTATTTTAGCCTCCCTTATTATAGTTATGTAAAATTTCTTTCCAGGTGACACCCTCCCCCCTAACAAACACTCCCCCCCCTAACAAACACTCCCCCTAACAAACACTCCCCCCTAACAAACACTCCCCCCTAACAAACACTCCCCCCTAACAAACACTCCCCCCTAACAAACACTCCCCCCTAACTAACTAACTAACACTCCCCCCAAACAAACACTCCCCAACACTCCCCCCTAACTAACTAACAAACACTCCCCCCTAACAAACACTCCCCCCTAACTAACACTCCCCCTAACTAACACTCCTCCCTAACAAACACTCCCCCCTAAATTCCAGTGGTGGTTGCCGCTGAGTAGCGCCCTCTATAAGTTTCACAACTTTGAAAATGTCACCTTTTTCATACATGGCAGTGACTGAGTGTGGGAACATCATCATGGGATCGGAGTCCTTATCTGTAACATGCTCTCTCAGGACAGACCCTGCAACCACTTAACTCCTGTGTTGAAAAGCCTCTGCTGGTCTGCTTGGAGCATCGATGTAACCAAGGTAAGGTTGTTTCTGTAACTTCAGCAATCTTTCTGAAGTACTAAACTACTTTAACACTAAACTTGCACCACCCTGCATGATATTAACAAGCTCACTTCCATCTTAACCATCACTTAACATCTACATAAACTAAGCTCACTTCCCATCATGCTTGCATTTTTCATCTTCATGTAACATTTTAATATTTCATCAATAACTTGGCATCATCACTGTTCCTCAGTGGGTCATGTAATAACCACCTCACACCATTTTCATGCACCTCAAATAATCCCAAACTAAATGTAATTCAGTTTCGAATTGCAAAATTTCTGATTGTTTGTTTGTCTTTTTTTTTTTACTGCAATGATGAAATGCCGAACCATCTGCCTTGGAAATACGGAGTCCAGTGAAAACTACACACTGACCTTCCCAGGACCATCAATGGAGGTGTGTATGCAATGAGGAGAATGACATCTACTCATTTTCAAGTTCAGGAATAGAACCTGAATATTCATGCATGACTGTATGTACTCTATAGATGATGCAACAGATGTAGCTGGTTATGTGGAGATCAAGTCATCAAATCATTTTCAGTAATTAAGCCAGTAGTCATCATACCCCTTAAAACAATCCTGCCTGTTACTTCAAGTTATTTTGAGTTTGACACTTCAGATTTTTTCCAGAATTATTGAAAAAAATATAAAAATGCTCCAACCTGAAGGTTTTGAAAAACTAGAAATGCATCTGCCAGTGAGGGCGTGCGTCAAAACGACAATACTTTGGCTTCATGTGTGTGAGTTTGCTTTGTTATACCTCCATTCTGCAACAAAGCGTCCATACCAAACGAAGCTCCCTTGTGAAGTAACATGAGTGATGATGTTACGGGGCTTTTCATGAATCTTTTTGAAAAGCATTGGAGAAGGGTATTCAAAATGATGTTTTGTTTACACAATGTCCTGTGTTATTTATTTTAGCCTTATTATAATATAAAATTTCTTTCCAGGTGACATCATGAGGAATTACGAACTGTTGCTGTTGATGGGAAGCGTGAAGATTCACTCTCTTGCTGTTTTCTCTTGTCAACCTGGACCACAAAACCATCAATGGAGGTTTGCCGAGGTATGAATGGAATGTTGTTATTTACATTTGATAAGATCTCTTCTGTTAGTGTATGATAGAAAACAGCAAGTCTTTTTTGATTCATATCTAATAAATTCCGCTTGTCGTTGAATTCAGGACATTCTGGAAAAATCTCTTAAAGACTTCAAAAAACATCAAATGTTAAATTGTTAGAATAAGTTGCCCTGTCACTGTAAATAAGTCACTATATATTGATCTGCATTTAGTCTAGAACACAGATTGTTGGTATCAGTTGGAAACTGTTTGTGTCAGTCATTGTGTTTTATGTTGTTAAGTTTGGCTGGTTGGTTATTGTGACTGTCGTGAACAAAACCATCTTGACGGGGAATTTTTGTTTGTTTGTAAATCATATTTCACAACTCTGAAAGTATCCATTCTTTTGACATACATCTTGTTCATCCAAAACTGTTTTCTTGTATTTTAATGAGAAGGATTTCAACTGTTATAACTTTGTTTTTGATTGTCCAGGGTATCTGGATGACTGGTATTGACGCAGTGTACTGCTAACGATCAGGAAGGAGGGTAAATCGTATCAACTTTTGTTTTCTTTTTGTGTGTAATTCTTTGTTTAAAACATCACCGGCAGCTAAAGCCATATATAATTCAGATTTTGTTTTCTCTTAGTTGTATTTGATATATTATATAGATTGGCTGTTTGATGACTGACTGGGATGGAACATTGACTGACCAACACAAGTGAGTTTACGGATCGACCTGTAACTGTCCAGATGAATCGATCTGTACTTCAAAGAGGTAGGTTTTGTTCATGTTATCATTTCACAAAGTTCCATCCTTCTCAAGTATTTTTTGAGCTATGAGGAGTGTGACAAAAAAAATTCAAAACCATATTACTGTGGTGATCATCAGATGATCAAATTAGAATCGTCTGTAAATGATTTGTAATGATGACATAATCACTGAGCTGTTTTTAGGTGATTGTGATACCGATCTGGTACAAAAGGGTGCAGATTATAACCCTACAAAAAGGGAACCAAATATTCAAGGTACAGTGATGAATATTTGATGTGAATAATATAATTGTTGGCTTGATTTTTTGAAAAGCATTGGAGAAGGGTATTCAAAATGATATGTTTTGTTTACACAATGTCCTGTGTTATTTATTTTAGCCTTATTATAATATAAAATTTCTTTCCAGGTGACATCATGAGGAATTACGAACTGTTGCTGTTGATGGGAAGCGTGAAGATTCACTCTCTTGCTGTTTTCTCTTGTCAACCTGGACCACAAAACCATCAATGGAGGTTTGCCGAGGTATGAATGGAATGTTGTTATTTACATTTGATAAGATCTCTTCTGTTAGTGTATGATAGAAAACAGCAAGTCTTTTTTTGATTCATATCTAATAAATTCCGCTTGTCGTTGAATTCAGGACATTCTGGAAAAATCTCTTAAAGACTTCAAAAAACATCAAATGTTAAATTGTTAGAATAAGTTGCCCTGTCACTGTAAATAAGTCACTATATATTGATCTGCATTTAGTCTAGAACACAGATTGTTGGTATCAGTTGGAAACTGTTTGTGTCAGTCATTGTGTTTTATGTTGTTAAGTTTGGCTGGTTGGTTATTGTGACTGTCGTGAACAAAACCATCTTGACGGGGAATTTTTGTTTGTTTGTAAATCATGTTTCACAACTCTGAAAGTATCCATTCTTTTGACATACATCCTGTTCATCCAAAACTGTTTTCTTGCATTTTAATGAGAAGGATTTCAACTGTTATAACTTTGTTTTTTGATTGTCCAGGGTATCTGGATGACTGGTATTGACGCAGTGTACTGCTAACGATCAGGAAGGAGGGTAAATCGTATCAACTTTTGTTTTCTTTTTGTGTGTAATTCTTTGTTTAAAACATCACCGGCAGCTAAAGCCATATATAATTCAGATTTTGTTTTCTCTTAGTTGTATTTGATATATTATATAGATTGGCTGTTTGATGACTGACTGGGATGGAACATTGACTGACCAACACAAGTGAGTTTACGGATCGACCTGTAACTGTCCAGATGAATCGATCTGTACTTCAAAGAGGTAGGTTTTGTTCATGTTATCATTTCACAAAGTTCCATCCTTCTCAAGTATTTTTTGAGCTATGAGGAGTGTGACAAAAAAAATTCAAAACCATATTACTGTGGTGATCATCAGATGATCAAATTAGAATCGTCTGTAAATGATTTGTAATGATGACATAATCACTGAGCTGTTTTTAGGTGATTGTGATACCGATCTGGTACAAAAGGGTGCAGATTATAACCCTACAAAAAGGGAACCAAATATTCAAGGTACAGTGATGAATATTTGATGTGAATAATATAATTGTTGGCTTGATTTTTTGAAAAGCATTGGAGAAGGGTATTCAAAATGATATGTTTTGTTTACACAATGTCCTGTGTTATTTATTTTAGCCTCCCTTATTATAGTTATGTAAAATTTCTTTCCAGGTGACACCCTCCCCCCTAACAAACACTCCCCCCCCTAACAAACACTCCCCCTAACAAACACTCCCCCCTAACAAACACTCCCCCCTAACAAACACTCCCCCCTAACAAACACTCCCCCCTAACAAACACTCCCCCCTAACTAACTAACTAACACTCCCCCCAAACAAACACTCCCCAACACTCCCCCCTAACTAACTAACAAACACTCCCCCCTAACAAACACTCCCCCCTAACTAACACTCCCCCTAACTAACACTCCTCCCTAACAAACACTCCCCCCTAAATTCCAGTGGTGGTTGCTGCTGAGTAGCGCCCTCTATAAGTTTCACAACTTTGAAAATGTCACCTTTTTCATACATGGCAGTGACTGAGTGTGGGAACATCATCATGGGATCGGAGTCCTTATCTGTAACATGCTCTCTCAGGACAGACCCTGCAACCACTTAACTCCTGTGTTGAAAAGCCTCTGCTGGTCTGCTTGGAGCATCGATGTAACCAAGGTAAGGTTGTTTCTGTAACTTCAGCAATCTTTCTGAAGTACTAAACTACTTTAACACTAAACTTGCACCACCCTGCATGATATTAACAAGCTCACTTCCATCTTAACCATCACTTAACATCTACATAAACTAAGCTCACTTCCCATCATGCTTGCATTTTTCATCTTCATGTAACATTTTAATATTTCATCAATAACTTGGCATCATCACTGTTCCTCAGTGGGTCATGTAATAACCACCTCACACCATTTTCATGCACCTCAAATAATCCCAAACTAAATGTAATTCAGTTTCGAATTGCAAAATTTCTGATTGTTTGTTTGTCTTTTTTTTTTTACTGCAATGATGAAATGCCGAACCATCTGCCTTGGAAATACGGAGTCCAGTGAAAACTACACACTGACCTTCCCAGGACCATCAATGGAGGTGTGTATGCAATGAGGAGAATGACATCTACTCATTTTCAAGTTCAGGAATAGAACCTGAATATTCATGCATGACTGTATGTACTCTATAGATGATGCAACAGATGTAGCTGGTTATGTGGAGATCAAGTCATCAAATCATTTTCAGTAATTAAGCCAGTAGTCATCATACCCCTTAAAACAATCCTGCCTGTTACTTCAAGTTATTTTGAGTTTGACACTTCAGATTTTTTCCAGAATTATTGAAAAAAATATAAAAATGCTCCAACCTGAAGGTTTTGAAAAACTAGAAATGCATCTGCCAGTGAGGGCGTGCGTCAAAACGACAATACTTTGGCTTCATGTGTGTGAGTTTGCTTTGTTATACCTCCATTCTGCAACAAAGCGTCCATACCAAACGAAGCTCCCTTGTGAAGTAACATGAGTGATGATGTTACGGGGCTTTTCATGAATCTTTTTGAAAAGCATTGGAGAAGGGTATTCAAAATGATGTTTTGTTTACACAATGTCCTGTGTTATTTATTTTAGCCTTATTATAATATAAAATTTCTTTCCAGGTGACATCATGAGGAATTACGAACTGTTGCTGTTGATGGGAAGCGTGAAGATTCACTCTCTTGCTGTTTTCTCTTGTCAACCTGGACCACAAAACCATCAATGGAGGTTTGCCGAGGTATGAATGGAATGTTGTTATTTACATTTGATAAGATCTCTTCTGTTAGTGTATGATAGAAAACAGCAAGTCTTTTTTTGATTCATATCTAATAAATTCCGCTTGTCGTTGAATTCAGGACATTCTGGAAAAATCTCTTAAAGACTTCAAAAAACATCAAATGTTAAATTGTTAGAATAAGTTGCCCTGTCACTGTAAATAAGTCACTATATATTGATCTGCATTTAGTCTAGAACACAGATTGTTGGTATCAGTTGGAAACTGTTTGTGTCAGTCATTGTGTTTTATGTTGTTAAGTTTGGCTGGTTGGTTATTGTGACTGTCGTGAACAAAACCATCTTGACGGGGAATTTTTGTTTGTTTGTAAATCATATTTCACAACTCTGAAAGTATCCATTCTTTTGACATACATCCTGTTCATCCAAAACTGTTTTCTTGCATTTTAATGAGAAGGATTTCAACTGTTATAACTTTGTTTTTTGATTGTCCAGGGTATCTGGATGACTGGTATTGACGCAGTGTACTGCTAACGATCAGGAAGGAGGGTAAATCGTATCAACTTTTGTTTTCTTTTTGTGTGTAATTCTTAGTTTGTTTAAAACATCACCGGCAGCTAAAGCCATATATAATTCAGATTTTGTTTTCTCTTAGTTGTATTTGATATATTATATAGATTGGCTGTTTGATGACTGACTGGGATGGAACATTGACTGACCAACACAAGTGAGTTTACGGATCGACCTGTAACTGTCCAGATGAATCGATCTGTACTTCAAAGAGGTAGGTTTTGTTCATGTTATCATTTCACAAAGTTCCATCCTTCTCAAGTATTTTTTGAGCTATGAGGAGTGTGACAAAAAAAATTCAAAACCATATTACTGTGGTGATCATCAGATGATCAAATTAGAATCGTCTGTAAATGATTTGTAATGATGACATAATCACTGAGCTGTTTTTAGGTGATTGTGATACCGATCTGGTACAAAAGGGTGCAGATTATAACCCTACAAAAAGGGAACCAAATATTCAAGGTACAGTGATGAATATTTGATGTGAATAATATAATTGTTGGCTTGATTTTTTGAAAAGCATTGGAGAAGGGTATTCAAAATGATATGTTTTGTTTACACAATGTCCTGTGTTATTTATTTTAGCCTCCCTTATTATAGTTATGTAAAATTTCTTTCCAGGTGACACCCTCCCCCCTAACAAACACTCCCCCCTAACAAACACTCCCCCTAACAAACACTCCCCCCCTAACAAACACTCCCCCCCTAACAAACACTCCCCCCTAACAAACACTCCCCCCTAACAAACACTCCCCCCTAACAAACACTCCCCCTAACTAACACTCGCCCCTAACTAACACTCCCCCCTAACTAACACTCCCCCCTAACTAACACTCCCCCCTAACTAACACTCCCCCCTAACTAACACTCCCCCCTAACTAACACTCCCCCTAACTAACTAACTAACACTCCACCCTAACAAACACTCGCCCCTAACAAACACTCCCCCCTAACAAACACTCCCCCCTAACAAACACTCCCCCCTAACTAACTAACTAACACTCCCCCCTAACTAACTAACTAACACTCCCCCCTAACAAACACTCCCCCCTAAATTCCAGTGGTGATTGCCGCTGAGTAGCGCCCTCTATAAGTTTCACAACTTTGAAAATGTCAACTTTTTCATACATGGCAGTGACTGAGTGTGGGAACATCATCATGGGATCGGAGTCCTTATCTGTAACATGCTCTCTCAGGACAGACCCTGCAACCACTTAACTCCTGTGTTGAAAAGCCTCTGCTGGTCTGCTTGGAGCATCGATGTAACCAAGGTAAGGTTGTTTCTGTAACTTCAGCAATCTTTCTGAAGTACTAAACTACTTTAACACTAAACTTGCACCACCCTGCATGATATTAACAAGCTCACTTCCATCTTAACCATCACTTAACATCTACATAAACTAAGCTCACTTCCCATCATGCTTGCATTTTTCATCTTCATGTAACATTTTAATATTTCATCAATAACTTGGCATCATCACTGTTCCTCAGTGGGTCATGTAATAACCACCTCACACCATTTTCATGCACCTCAAATAATCCCAAACTAAATGTAATTCAGTTTCGAATTGCAAAATTTCTGATTGTTTGTTTGTCTTTTTTTTTTACTGCAATGATGAAATGCCGAACCATCTGCCTTGGAAATACGGAGTCCAGTGAAAACTACACACTGACCTTCCCAGGACCATCAATGGAGGTGTGTATGCAATGAGGAGAATGACATCTACTCATTTTCAAGTTCAGGAATAGAACCTGAATATTCATGCATGACTGTATGTACTCTATAGATGATGCAACAGATGTAGCTAGTTATGTGGAGATCAAGTCATCAAATCATTTTCAGTAATGAAGCCAGTAGTCATCATACCCCTTAAAACAATCCTGCCTGTTACTTCAAGTTATTTTGAGTTTGACACTTCAGATTTTTTTCAGAATTATTGAAAAAAATATAAAAATGCTCCAACCTGAAGGTTTTGAAAAACTAGAAATGCATCTGCCAGTGAGGGCGTGCGTCAAAACGACAATACTTTGGCTTCATGTGTGTGAGTTTGCTTTGTTATACCTCCATTCTGCAACAAAGCGTCCATACCAAACGAAGCTCCCTTGTGAAGTAACATGAGTGATGATGTTACGGGGCTTTTCATGAATCTTTTTGAAAAGCATTGGAGAAGGGTATTCAAAATGATGTTTTGTTTACACAATGTCCTGTGTTATTTATTTTAGCCTTATTATAATATAAAATTTCTTTCCAGGTGACATCATGAGGAATTACGAACTGTTGCTGTTGATGGGAAGCGTGAAGATTCACTCTCTTGCTGTTTTCTCTTGTCAACCTGGACCACAAAACCATCAATGGAGGTTTGCCGAGGTATGAATGGAATGTTGTTATTTACATTTGATAAGATCTCTTCTGTTAGTGTATGATAGAAAACAGCAAGTCTTTTTTTGATTCATATCTAATAAATTCCGCTTGTCGTTGAATTCAGGACATTCTGGAAAAATCTCTTAAAGACTTCAAAAAACATCAAATGTTAAATTGTTAGAATAAGTTGCCCTGTCACTGTAAATAAGTCACTATATATTGATCTGCATTTAGTCTAGAACACAGATTGTTGGTATCAGTTGGAAACTGTTTGTGTCAGTCATTGTGTTTTATGTTGTTAAGTTTGGCTGGTTGGTTATTGTGACTGTCGTGAACAAAACCATCTTGACGGGGAATTTTTGTTTGTTTGTAAATCATATTTCACAACTCTGAAAGTATCCATTCTTTTGACATACATCCTGTTCATCCAAAACTGTTTTCTTGCATTTTAATGAGAAGGATTTCAACTGTTATAACTTTGTTTTTTGATTGTCCAGGGTATCTGGATGACTGGTATTGACGCAGTGTACTGCTAACGATCAGGAAGGAGGGTAAATCGTATCAACTTTTGTTTTCTTTTTGTGTGTAATTCTTAGTTTGTTTAAAACATCACCGGCAGCTAAAGCCATATATAATTCAGATTTTGTTTTCTCTTAGTTGTATTTGATATATTATATAGATTGGCTGTTTGATGACTGACTGGGATGGAACATTGACTGACCAACACAAGTGAGTTTACGGATCGACCTGTAACTGTCCAGATGAATCGATCTGTACTTCAAAGAGGTAGGTTTTGTTCATGTTATCATTTCACAAAGTTCCATCCTTCTCAAGTATTTTTTGAGCTATGAGGAGTGTGACAAAAAAAATTCAAAACCATATTACTGTGGTGATCATCAGATGATCAAATTAGAATCGTCTGTAAATGATTTGTAATGATGACATAATCACTGAGCTGTTTTTAGGTGATTGTGATACCGATCTGGTACAAAAGGGTGCAGATTATAACCCTACAAAAAGGGAACCAAATATTCAAGGTACAGTGATGAATATTTGATGTGAATAATATAATTGTTGGCTTGATTTTTTGAAAAGCATTGGAGAAGGGTATTCAAAATGATATGTTTTGTTTACACAATGTCCTGTGTTATTTATTTTAGCCTCCCTTATTATAGTTATGTAAAATTTCTTTCCAGGTGACACCCTCCCCCCTAACAAACACTCCCCCCCTAACAAACACTCCCCCTAACAAACACTCCCCCCTAACAAACACTCCCCCCTAACAAACACTCCCCCCTAACAAACACTCCCCCTAACAAACACTCGCCCCTAACTAACACTGGCCCCTAACTAACACTCCCCCCTAACTAACACTCCCCCCTAACTAACACTCCCCCCTAACTAACACTCCCCCCTAACAAACTAACTAACACTCCACCCTAACTAACACTCCCCCCTAACTAACACTCGCCCCTAACTAACACTCCCCCCTAACTAACACTCCCCCCTAACAAACACTCCCCCCTAACAAACACTCCCCCCTAACAAACACTCCCCCCTAACTAACTAACTAACACTCCCCCCTAACAAACACTCCCCCCTAACTAACTAACTAACACTCCCCCCTAACTAACTAACTAACACTCCCCCCTAACAAACACTCCCCCCTAAATTCCAGTGGTGATTGCCGCTGAGTAGCGCCCTCTATAAGTTTCACAACTTTGAAAATGTCAACTTTTTCATACATGGCAGTGACTGAGTGTGGGAACATCATCATGGGATCGGAGTCCTCATCTGTAACATGCTCTCTCAGGACAGACCCTGCAACCACTTAACTCCTGTGTTGAAAAGCCTCTGCTGGTCTGCTTGGAGCATCGATGTAACCAAGGTAAGGTTGTTTCTGTAACTTCAGCAATCTTTCTGAAGTACTAAACTACTTTAACACTAAACTTGCACCACCCTGCATGATATTAACAAGCTCACTTCCATCTTAACCATCACTTAACATCTACATAAACTAAGCTCACTTCCCATCATGCTTGCATTTTTCATCTTCATGTAACATTTTAATATTTCATCAATAACTTGGCATCATCACTGTTCCTCAGTGGGTCATGTAATAACCACCTCACACCATTTTCATGCACCTCAAATAATCCCAAACTAAATGTAATTCAGTTTCGAATTGCAAAATTTCTGATTGTTTGTTTGTCTTTTTTTTAAAACTGCAATGATGAAATGCCGAACCATCTGCCTTGGAAATACGGAGTCCAGTGAAAACTACACACTGACCTTCCCAGGACCATCAATGGAGGTGTGTATGCAATGAGGAGAATGACATCTACTCATTTTCAAGTTCAGGAATAGAACCTGAATATTCATGCATGACTGTATGTACTCTATAGATGATGCAACAGATGTAGCTAGTTATGTGGAGATCAAGTCATCAAATCATTTTCAGTAATGAAGCCAGTAGTCATCATACCCCTTAAAACAATCCTGCCTGTTTTATGTTGTTAAGTTTGGCTGGTTGGTTATTGTGACTGTCGTGAACAAAACCATCTTGACGGGGAATTTTTGTTTGTTTGTAAATCATATTTCACAACTCTGAAAGTATCCATTCTTTTGACATGCATCCTGTTCATCCAAAACTGTTTTCTTGCATTTTAATGAGAAGGATTTCAACTGTTATAACTTTGTTTTTTGATTGTCCAGGGTATCTGGATGACTGGTATTGACCGCTTGTCGTTGAATTCAGGTCATTCTGGAAAAATCTCTTAAAGACTTCAAAAAACATCAAATGTTAAATTGTTAGAATAAGTTGCCCTGTCACTGTAAATAAGTCACTATATATTGATCTGCATTTAGTCTAGAACACAGATTGTTGGTATCAGTTGGAAACTGTTTGTGTCAGTCATTGTGTTTTATGTTGTTAAGTTTGGCTGGTTGGTTATTGTGACTGTCGTGAACAAAACCATCTTGACGGAGAATTTTTGTTTGTTTGTAAATCATGTTTCACAACTCTGAAAGTATCCATTCTTTTGACATACATCCTGTTCATCCAAAACTGTTTTCTTGCATTTTAATGAGAAGGATTTCAACTGTTATAACTTTGTTTTTTGATTGTCCAGGGTATCTGGATGACTGGTATTGACGCAGTGTACTGCTAACGATCAGGAAGGAGGGTAAATCGTATCAACTTTTGTTTTCTTTTTGTGTGTAATTCTTAGTTTGTTTAAAACATCACCGGCAGCTAAAGCCATATATAATTCAGATTTTGTTTTCTCTTAGTTGTATTTGATATATTATATAGATTGGCTGTTTGATGACTGACTGGGATGGAACATTGACTGACCAACACAAGTGAGTTTACGGATCGACCTGTAACTGTCCAGATGAATCGATCTGTACTTCAAAGAGGTAGGTTTTGTTCATGTTATCATTTCACAAAGTTCCATCTTTCTCAAGTATTTTTTGAGCTATGAGGAGTGTGACAAAAAAATTCAAAACCATATTACTGTGGTGATCATCAGATGATCAAATTAGAATCGTCTAAATGATTTGTAATGATGACATAATCACTGAGCTGTTTTTAGGTGATTGTGATACCGATCTGGTACAAAAGGGTGCAGATTATAACCCTACAAAAAGGGAACCAAATATTCAAGGTACAGTGATGAATATTTGATGTGAATAATATAATTGTTGGCTTGATTTTTTGAAAAGCATTGGAGAAGGGTATTCAAAATGATATATTTTGTTTACACAATGTCCTGTGTTATTTATTTTAGCCTCCCTTATTATAGTTATGTAAAATTTCTTTCCAGGTGACACCCTCCCCCCTAACAAACACTCCCCCCCTAACAAACACTCCCCCTAACAAACACTCCCCCTAACAAACACTCCCCCCTAACAAACACTCCCCCCTAACTAACACTCCCCCCTAACTAACACTCCCCCCTAACTAACACTCCCCCCTAACTAACACTCCCCCCTAACTAACTAACTAACACTCCACCCTAACTAACATTCCCCCCTAACTAACTAACTAACACTCTCCCCTAACTAACTAACTAACACTCCCCCCTAACTAACACTCCCCCTAACTAACTAACTAACACTCCCCCCCTAACAAACACTCCCCAACACCCCCCCTAACTAACTAACTAACACTCCCCCCTAACAAACACTCCCCCCTAACTAACTAACTAACACTCCCCCCCTAACTAACTAACTAACACTCCCCCCTAACAAACACTCCCCCCTAACAAACACTCCCCCCTAACTAACTCACTAACACTCCCCCCTAACAAACACTCCCCCCTAACTAACTAACTAACACTCCCCCCTAACTAACTAACTAACACTCCCCCCTAACAAACACTCCCCCCTAAATTCCAGTGGTGATTGCCGCTGAGTAGCGCCCTCTATAAGTTTCACAACTTTGAAAATGTCAACTTTTTCATACATGGCAGTGACTGAGTGTGGGAACATCATCATGGGATCGGAGTCCTTATCTGTAACATGCTCTCTCAGGACAGACCCTGCAACCACTTAACTCCTGTGTTGAAAAGCCTCTGCTGGTCTGCTTGGAGCATCGATGTAACCAAGGTAAGGTTGTTTCTGTAAGGTTTTGAAAAACTAGAAATGCATCTGCCAGTGAGGGCGTGCGTCAAAACGACAATACTTTGGCTTCATGTGTGTGAGTTTGCTTTGTTATACCTCCATTCTGCAACAACGCGTCCATACCAAACGAAGCTCCCTTGTGAAGTAACATGAGTGATGATGTTACGGGGCTTTTCATGAATCTTTTTGAAAAGCATTGGAGAAGGGTATTCAAAATGATGTTTTGTTTACACAATGTCCTGTGTTATTTATTTTAGCCTTATTATAATATAAAATTTCTTTCCAGGTGACATCATGAGGAATTACGAACTGTTGCTGTTGATGGGAAGCGTGAAGATTCACCCTCTTGCTGTGTTCTCTTGTCAACCTGGACCACAAAACCATCAATGGAGGTTTGCCGAGGTATGAACGGAATGTTGTTATTTACATTTGATAAGATCTCTTCTGTTAGTGTATGATAGAAAACAGCAAGTCTTTTTTTGATTCATATCTAATAAATTCCGCTTGTCGTTGAATTCAGGTCATTCTGGAAAAATCTCTTAAAGACTTAAAAAAACATCAAATGTTAAATTGTTAGAATAAGTTGCCCTGTCACTGTAAATAAGTCACTATATATTGATCTGCATTTAGTCTAGAACACAGATTGTTGGTATCAGTTGGAAACTGTTTGTGTCAGTCATTGTGTTTTATGTTGTTAAGTTTGGCTGGTTGGTTATTGTGACTGTCGTGAACAAAACCATCTTGACGGAGAATTTTTGTTTGTTTGTAAATCATGTTTCACAAACACTCTCACTGGATGACCTGATGCTGTCAGAGCAGTGGGTGGAGCAGAACTCTAACCTCAAGACTTCTAAGGACTGGGTGACTAGCTCAGATGCCAAGATGGAGAAGACTAGACCCATGAGCAATGATATCCAACCACTCACCAAAGATAAGAGAACAAAATGGAATAAGTTTGGCTTCAAAAGCTAAAATATGTTTTTGTGTGTGAGATATTTAATCAGATTTCAACTCTCTTTCTCCTTTTGTTAAGGTTTAAAAATATGTACAATTTTAGGGGGATTTCCATGGATAGTCTTTATTCTGTTTGTAGCTAAACAAATATATAAAAGAAGCTAAAAATACTGAAGATGGTCTAAGGGTGGGGGAACAAAGTATTTGCATGTAAGAAACTCTGGAACTGATCAATGACGAATAAAATGAATTCATTCTTGTAAACTTCTTAAACTTTGGGTACATTTGTAATCCTTAATCTGCTTTATATTGTACAGGGTGTCCACTCCGATGTGCGTAGTAAACAGCCCAACATTGCCGACGTGGTCACCAGCTCGGAGCAGTTCCTGCGTAAGAATCGCGACCGTCTGTCCCCCAAGCAACGGGATGAGATGGAACGACGTATTGAGGAGCTACGAGTGAACTATGACGGGGATTATAACAAGGTAGATGACTGGATGAAGGAATCTGTTGATCGACTCAATCAGCTGCAGAAGGAATATGACTACAGGGTGAGTGCTTTGGGATTTATGTCAATCAAGAATCAAGTGAGGTTTGCGGAGACACCATGTAATTAATCTCTTATGAGCTGTGGTGGTTCTTAGAAGAATACATGTGCTCTGATCGTCTGATGTTCTTTTTCATCTTTAACACAATTCTTTTTCTTGTATTTTGATGTGATGTAAAAGATGTGTGACAAATTTTGCATCTTGTGTCTTTGAGTAAAGACGCTTAACGATTATAATGTTTCCTAAACACCCAGGAGTAAATGGCTAGGATTTGTCATTGTGATTTGGCTGCCGGAGCTGCATATTCCTAAGAAGTTGAGGTGGTTTTAGGAATGCTGTTGGACCCTTGGAAAAGGGAAGCATTGTAATACTAATTGTGAAACTGTCCAATAAACAAATTTAATATTTATTTTGTTTTGTTGATACAGATGCGTCTTGAGGGTCAGATCAGAGAAAAGAGCCTGCGCCTTCAGGAGCTGCTAGACTGGCTGACCAAGGCCGAACAAGCTGTAGGAGCAGAGCAGCCGATGAATGAACAATCACAGCCACTGGCTAAACAGTACAGCCAACACAAGGTAATAGGATAACCGCAGCTCGTTTAGAATTAGCTGTAATCATTATTGCTTAACAGCTATTGGTCACAGCCATCAAATATGTTTGCGATGTTTTACAAACTCAATAAACTTAACTAAAGAAGTATCATTTGCAACTTTTGATTGGTTTTATGTTTATTCATCTCAGCCATTGCATGATGATATCCAAGCACACCAGCAGCCGACGCTTCAATGCATTGAAGACATCGAGCAGCTCTTCAGTGTCTTTGGTGACAACATCCCATCCCCAGATCAAACCCGTCTCCGTGATGGGCAGACACAACTCAAGAACCGTTACGACAACGTCCACACTGCCACACACAACCGCATCAAGAAGCTCAACTCTGGCATCGAGGATGTACACAAGCTAGAGGTGGACTTCACTGAGTTTATCGACTGGCTGAAGGCAGCTGAGCAACAGATTGACCAAGCTGAGAAGAACATTGGGCAGGAGCTGCCAACACTGAAGAAGCAGTCGACAGATCATGTGCAGTTCATCGATGACATCAATGAACAGAAGGGAGACTTGAAGTTCCTGAACAAGGCCGGACAGACATTCTTAGATTTCTCTAAGGTGAGTGATGCTGCAGGGTTTCTTGGTATTTGTTGTTTCTCATTGAGAGTCTTTTGATTTAATAATTTTGAAGTAAAAGTACAAAAAGTGACTTGGCTGCTTAACAAGCGTTCTGCTATGTAAAAATTTACTAGGAAGCAGTGAAAAACAGTAAATAGCACATTGGTATTTGGCAGGTACTCTGTTTCTGGATACTTACTGTGATTGTTGAAGAAGTTTTTCAGGAATCCAGAAGTTGGTAATTTTTTTTTTTTACTCTGCAAAAACTGTGTTTGACAAACAGATAATTACTAAAACCTTTTTTAAAATGGTGAGCCTTGCTCTTTATATATATTTTTTGTGCTTGAATTTCACTAAAAGGTGTATCGCCAAGAGCTTGGTGACTTCCGCAACAACACCCTCCCTCGCCAAGTCACTCGCTCCTTCCAGGAGACCCCAGAGAGCAACATCATCTGCAACCTTCTCAACGATCTTAACTGACGCTTTGAGAAGCTGAAGCTCCGCTCTGGCAAACATGGCAATGTAGTATCCTTACACTACAAGCTCACACTGATAGAGCTACCCAAGTCTAGACATGTGTTTACCTCATCAACATTCCAATCCTGACTCAACCTACCTTATGAATAATGCATAGAGACCACCACCCCATGCAGTGATCTTACCCTTGAAACAGTAGCCCATTGATATTAAGTACATTATATCTTATGTGTATTAAGCAAGTGAGACACAATAAACCAAGCAAGCATCGAAACAACAACTCTTGTGAGATTCAAGATATTACATTGGCGACGAGGATACAGGATAAGCGCTAGAACACAACATGGCACAATTCTCTATACCTGCACCACCACCACTTGACATGGCCGATCGCAACCTCGCCATGAGCTGGAAAAAATTTGCGCAAAACTTCAACAACTTTGCCATTGCTACTCGCATACATGACGAGGATGACACTTTACGTGTTGCCACCCTACTTGCAGTCATCGGCCAGGGTGCTGTAGACACCTACAACACCTTCACCTGGGATGAGGAAAGTGACAGCCACAAATACGATAAAGTCCTTGACAAGTTTGCTTCACTCTGCAAAGGCAAGAAAAACACCACCTATGAGCGCTACCTCTTCAACAGCCGTAGCCAACAGGATGGTGAGCCCATCGACGTCTTTGTCACAGCCCTGAAAAACCTCGCAGACACATGTGAATTTGGGGAACTCAAAGACTCACTCATTCGCGACAGGATCATTCTTGGCATTGCAGACCATGGCATCCAAAAATGCCTCCTACGCGATGCTGATCTCACCCTGGACAAAACAATCACCATCATCCGAACAACAACAACTGCCTCCACACAACTCAGCCACATGGCAGGCAACGAACAATCCAGAGTATATGCGGTCAAGTCGCAGTCGCGACAGCGCCCAAGTCAATCCACATCAGAAACAGGGATAAAATCATCCGCTATCTGCTTCAACTGTGGGGGAGCATACCCACATGCTGGAGAGTGCCCAGCATATGGAGAGACATGCTCATTCTGCCACAAGCGAAACCACTTCGCCAAATTCTGCCGGAGCAAGAAGGAGCAGGGCCAACAACAACTGCAAGCAAATGCTATCAGCGACAAGCCATCATACACCGCAGCATCAGACAACGATACTTCCGATGAGGACTATGTGTTCTAATAATCAAACAACACCAAGATCCTAGCGTGTCAACAACGACACCGACAACACCAACAAACAATTAAATAAGCGTGTTAACAACAACACCGAGGGACAAGCGTGCCATCATACACCGCAGCATCAGACAACGATACTTCCGATGAGGACTATGTGTTCTAATAATCAAACAACACCAAGATCCTAGCGTGTCAACAACGACACCGACAACACCAACAAACAATTAAATAAGCGTGTTAACAACAACACCGAGGGACAAGCGTGCCAACAACGACACCGACAACACCAACAAACAATTAAATAAACGTGTTAACAACAACACCGAGGGACAAGCGTGTTAATAACAACACCAACGTACTAACAACAACACCGAGGGACAAGCGTGTTAATAACAACACCAACGTACTAAATAAGAGTGTTAATAACAATGACCAAAACGATTCGGCATGTAAACAACAACGAATGAACACTCAATTCGAGTGTTACACACTGACCGGAAACCATGAATGGTACACCATCCAACAGGGACCATCGTTATCATCGAAAAATTGCTTAACTCTACTGGCAATTGCCACCAAAACACTAACAATACAAAGAATTAAGGAGTGTGTAGTACTGGTAACTCATGAAGTTACTAAAATCCAAAAGTTATTCAACCAACTCAACCAACTTTTGAATATTGAACAATGGACACTAAACGTCAAAAGATTAATCAATCTTAAACATTGAATAATTCTTCTTTAACTGTTTGTAAGTCTACATGATTTGTACCAATTAATTTGTAGATCCACCATTCAACCCTTTTATACTTTGATCTACTTGTTAAAATCTCAGTCACTTTTACAAACCCCAGGAAAGTTTCATTTCAAGGTGGGGAGGGATGTAGTATCCTTACACTACAAGCTCACACTGATAGAGCTACCCAAGTCTAGACATGTGTTTACCTCATCAACATTCCAATCCTGACTCAACCTACCTTATGAATAATGCATAGAGACCACCACCCCATGCAGTGATCTTACCCTTGAAACAGTAGCCCATTGATATTAAGTACATTATATCTTATGTGTATTAAGCAAGTGAGACACAATAAACCAAGCAAGCATCGAAACAACAACTCTTGTGAGATTCAAGATATTACAGGCAAGACACTCCATGAGCTGGTAGAGAAACACCAGGCCTACCATGACAAGGTGACTGGGACATCCACATGGCTGTCTCAGGCTGAGAAGACACTGGACACCTTGCAGAAGGAGCCCATTGGAGTCAAGGCTGATTCCATCATCAGACAAATCCAGAAAGTCAAGGTAAATACAATTTCATTTCTGTCATTATTTCATGACCTTTGAATCATTTTTTATTGATGAGTTTCAGCCATTTTCTCCAGCGTAGAAAACAGTAAATGTACATATGGTTTATGTGGTAGCTAAAGTGACATGCTCAGGTTTATAAAAAAATGACTCCTTTTCACTGAGTTTAGACCAAACTTCTGGAAAGGAGGGGTTTAAAGAAGTAACAAATCCTTTAAAAATGTCATTTTGTAAATACAGAGACACAACACAAAAGTAAATCCTTGGAGTTCGTATTTGCACTATCTTGAAATAATTGGAAATTTGTCTTTCAAGAGTATTTCATAAGCTACAAGTAACTTTTACTTTTGAGAATCTGTGACTTACAGAGTTGTAACCAAGTTGGAAAGTGAGCATTAGCACTGCCCTAAAACTTACCCATTTTTATTTTATGAATCACCCCAAGGCTAACGATACATCTTACGTCACAGCAGTCTTGAAGAACACTGACCTCAACTGGGCTGACTTTGATGAGGTCTTCAACAAGAGGTGAGATTCTCTATCATATCTTATTCAATTGGTTTGAGACTGGACTGAATTCACTGACTGAGTTTCTGATCAGTGCGTTTTCAAAATATAATGCTGACATTACATGAGTGCAACTACTAATAAAGAAGAATCAGATGAACAAAGATGTCTAGTTGGCTTATAGTGAACAATCTAGGCTTCTATTATAGTAGGGGTAGAACCATGAAAGGATTGAAAAACCATTAACAACACCTTAAAAATAATACGATCACATACACGTAGCCATTGGAGAGTTTTCAGTATGGGAGTGATACAAGTTCAACGGGATGAAAACTAAAAAGACTGAATTTTGACTAAAAAGAAACATTTTGGTAATAACAGGATCAAGCAGTTGGAACAGAAGCAAGAGGCTGCCAAGAAGTACGGCAACAGCAACCGGGATGTCACAGGCTGGCTGACAGACACTGAGCGTAGACTTGCCCAATTGCATCCAGCAGGCAGGGACCTGAAGACTGTACAAGCACAACTGAAAGAAGTCAAGGTACAAGATTATTACAGATTTGCCTATTTAAGAACTGTCGGATTCATAAATTTAATATAATGGCCAGCTTTTTTATATTGGCACTATGTTTATTAGAATTGCACATCAATAAATGGTTGACGTTCCAAGGGGTCTGTGACTTCATTTGGAACATTGGCTATAAGTAATATGTTTAATAAAAAAATATTTAAAATTTTTTCATATTATATAAGATTGAGTGGCTATCTTTACAAATTCTTTTGCAATATTTTTCTTTATAATTTGTGTTTTATATCCACTCATCTACAGCCCTTCCAGAAGGATGTGATTGACTACAAACCCAACATGGACAATCTGAACAAGCTTGGACACAACTTTGATGCAGTGGTCCGAGAGGTTGAGCAAACTGCCTACAAGCAGCCTCACAGTCGCTCTACTCAGGTGGGTGACATGAAGGACACAGGGAGAGACGTCTCTAGGCAGAGGCAGGATCTGGATCGGAGTGTCATCATGACTCGAGGTAAGATCCTTCCCTTAAAGGGACAAATTCTCTTGGTACAAAAAAAAATCGTCAGAAATTATTGAGATTTTATTTATTTCTTGTTTATCAGTGGAACACTGTTTTTCAAAGGTGCCCTGCATTTACAAACATTTATTAATATAAGAATAGAACATTGTATGAAATTGGGCTCTGGTATTGAAACATAGCTCTCTTTATACAAGTTTGAAAAGGAAATTACGACCTCTTATCTAATCAAGTTTGATGACCGTTTAAATTTCTTGTTTTCTTCACATCAACAGAAACAGAAACAGAGCGCCAGCTGGACAGCGCCAACAAACGCTACGACGACCTGAAGATCAAGCTGAACTTCCGTCTGGATGACCTGAAACTTGCTGAGCAGTACATCGACCGTGATGTCACCGTCAACGAGCAGTTGGGCTGGGCAACCAAGACAGAGTCCAACATACAGAATATGAAACCATCAAGCAGAGACATTGAGCCTCTAGAACAAGAAATCAATCAATTCCAGGTATGGGAAACATTTATTTAATATTTGGATTTGAAGTAATTTGAAGGTTAGACAAACAGTGTACTATGTGTGAGCAAAGACAAATTGACTTGAGTGGGAATTGAACCTCCAGATTTAGGGAAGAAAGCAAAATTTATCAAGCGGTATTTACACCGGTACCGCTGGTTTTTTCAGTGGTACCACTGTAAGGGCCTGTTGAAGGTGGGTATGAATAGGTTCTTGTAAACCTGAATAATCAATATTCATAATGGGTCATTTCAAGATCATTAAGACTTAGGGTTACTTTCACTATGCTTGAATGAACTATGGCTTCATTGGTTTGAGGTTTGCTAACAATAAACTACCAAACAGCAAAGTGGGCATTGTGCAAATTGAGTGGGGATTAAAGGGTTAGGACCAGAGGGGCAAACAGTGTGAAACTGATAGCACATCTTAACAAAGCCCAGTTATCCACACCAATGGGAATTAAGAGGATCAAGTCTGTGTTTAATATTTACTTAGTACTGTCCCCTAGCTAACTTGGAAGACTTACCTTGGTGAATAGTTCTGATGAAACAGCTTGTGTGCGCTGACCTGTAAGTTAATTAACAGATTGTCACAGCCATCATGTTTAATTTTGCATTCTTCCCTTATTTCCTGTGTGATTTATCACTTGACAGAAAACAAATTGTTAACTTTTAATCTGAAAACTTTCATGTGCTGGGATTAAGTTGTGTTTTGTACCAGTTGTCTTAAAAGTAGTGTATTCAGATTGTGTTTACGAAAGCATTGTTTGAACCAGCCCTTTCTTTAAATGACCCGGTCAGGTAATTTGTATCTAAGTGTTTAATGCTGTTTTCTTACACATTTCTTCTCTCTGAAAAGGACATCTGCTCTGAGATTACATCCAAGAAGTCTCCTGTCAATGAGTCGTACTTGAAGAGTACCCAGTTCCTGCAAGACAACAGGGAGAAACTGGACTATGAACAGCAAGAAGATCTGAACAACAAGACTGGCAATCTGAGGGAGACATACGACCGACTGGGTGTCCGCTCCCAAGACTGGCTGAAGGAGTCTCAGGATGAGCTGGAACGGCTCAAGAGAGAGAGAGCTGAGAGGGTAAGTAGCAGTCTGGAACCCTGTATCCCCATTGGCAATGATAGTAGTAATTCTCCTTACATTAAAAAGGGCTAGACTTTTTTCACTTCAGGACACAATTTCAAAGAGCTGCTTAAGCACAAAAAGTAGCTAAGCATAACAATATCTCGCTCATTAGAATAAGGTTACCAGCCAAAATACTATGTCTAATTTACATGTACTATATGTAACTGGTATTTTGCTTATTTTTGCTTAACAAAAAATTGTTAAGTGATATTTTCTGCTTAAGCAGCTCTATGAAATTGGGCCCAAGCCTCGATGTGGTTACAATGATATGAATGATACAAAAACCAACATGGCTGCCTAGTGATGTATAAGAGCTATAGGGTGTTTTGATGCTGTTTTGCTTTCATATAACTACCAGTTATGACACCAAGACCAGGAGGGAAATAGGCAGGGAACCAAACTTAATTTAACAAAAGTAAGATTTACTATAAGAAATGTTTCTGCTGTTCCTCTTGATTAACAGCTTGCTCTTGATGAGCGTCTACGCAAGCAGCTTGCCATGTTACTGAACCTGATTGATTGGATATCAGAGGCAGAGAGACGTCTTGGTTCTGAGCAACCACTCAGTGATGAGATCAAACCACTCGTGTCTCAGTCCAAGGAACACCAGGTCAGTAAAACAATATGAGTATATTTGTCAAATTTTCTTCTCACCCAAAAAGATGACAACAAGTAAAAAAACAGAAAGGAACAAACCAACAAATGTAAGATACATTTTTGTAGGAAAACATAACCGACAAATTTATTAATAAAATTTGTAAACTTTGTTGATGCTACCAGGTGTTACATGATGACATTCTAGCTCATCAACAACCAGTCGCACAGAGCATCCATGGAGCCAAGCAGCTCCTTGATGAGTGTGCTTCTCGCCTCCGCCCTGAAGACTGCAGCAAACTCGAAGACATCAGCAAGGAGCTTAAGGACCGTTATGACAACGTGGAGTCCCAGACCCGTCAGAACAAGATCCAGGGGGTAGTGCCAGACCTAGAGAAGTTCACCTTCGAGCGGGATGACACAGACCGTTGGATCAAGGATGGGACTAAGACGTTGTCTGACGCCAAGAGGAACATCGCTACAGACTTGATGACCCTTAAGGAGCAGCTGCAGAAGCAGACTGACTTCAATGAAAGCATGGTGGCTGAGGGAGCTGATGTCAGATACTTGAACATGAGTGGACAGAGGATCACAGATGTTGCCAAGGTATCAAGACATTATTTTATGAAATCATATTTCAGTTGCTAATTCTTGAGGGTAAACCATGTAGTAATATATGTTTTAAACTAAGTTGTGTCTTTGAAATAAGTTGGAAATTTTCTCTACATTTTGACCAGTAAGTTCTAGATGTCATTGAATCTCATGTAGACTTTCAAGTAATGTTTGTTTAGATGATCTTCTTGTCAAGGGAACTTGGCAAACTCCTACAAGAGGATATAAACACCAAGCTGGCAACAGCCAATCTCTCTCATACAAACATTGGTTTAACGTCTATGATTATGAATTGCACAAATCAAGAAATTTTGATTCAGTAACTAAACATCAATACTTATTCTATTCATTGTGATATCTCATACTCTCCTTTCCTGTTCTGAATTCCTTTGTTATCAAGTTTGTCAGTATATCTTGCCATCTCCAAAAATGAAATTACAAACTGACTCATTTTCTTTTTCACTTCATCAGACCTACCGCAAAGAACTTGAGACCTTCCGTACCAACACCCTCCCTGCCAAGTTCTCCAAGACCTTCAAGGAGAACCCAGAACCATCCTGGCTTCGGGAAAACTTGATGGACATCAACCTCCGCTACGGCGCCATCAAGGGTGATGCCAACCAGTTCACCGCAACACTGCGTGATCTCGTTGACAAACACCAGAAGTTTGAAGATGCCTGTACGCCCATGGGACCATGGATGGACACCACAGAGAAGAAGCTTGAGGTGATTGTACGGGAAGCCATCAACGCTGAGCCAGAAGGGATCAAGCAACAGATCGACAACCTCAAGGTCAGAATTTAATCCTGTTGTTCATTTGTCAGCATACAGCTTCACCTTCCAGTTTTTTCTTTTAAGGCCCGGTTCATACTTCATGAAATTGCAAAAGCGAAGTGAATTTCCCTGCATCACGTTTGGAAATCAGTGGGCACTTGTTTGTTTGCATCACATAATTCGCATCACATAATTCGCTTTGCATTCACTTTCACGTTAAGTATGAACCGGACTTAACATATCACATCCTTGTTGTCTAAAAAGTGAACATTTTGATTTTGGAATGGTTAGACCATAAATGACAATTTTGTTGAAGAATGTGATTTTGCAAGACGAAATATCAGTTAATTTATAATCTTTGTTCCTCTAGGCTGTGAGAAATGATATCATCCAGCATTACAGTGACGTAGAGAAAGTGCGAGATACTGGTGATGATCTCGGTAACGCTCACACTGCTGTCAAACGAGACGTAGACTACAGAGTCGGTAAGTCGCCTCTCTGAAGTCATCTCATGAAATTTCATTTGTGATTATGCAGTTGACAAAACACTTTTGTTTGGCCGATGTTTTGTCAAGTTTATTTTATGTTATTAGCTCTTCCTTGGATTGTAATGTAAACAGTAAAATTAAAAAGAGAAAACCTCAAAATAAGATGGAGTCAAACTAAATATTGAATTTTCCAAATGTTTTGTCTCTTTACCCCGATAGATGAAATCGTGAAGCGATACCAGGCTCTGCAGGCTACCATTGAAGATCGTCTGGAGGTGCTTCGTGATGCCATGACTGCAGCCCTTGACCTCCAAGACCAACTGGACATGCTGTTGAAGTGGCTTGACCAGGCTGAGAATGACGTCCACAAGATGGAGAAAGGAACCCTCTTGGTGGTTCAGAAGGAACCTCTGATTGAGAACTCTGAGGCACAACAGGTTGGTCTTGACTCACTAAGACCATAAAGAAGTTTTTCAAAATCTGCACCAGACTCTTATGATATTATGATTTTTAATTCAAACATCCATCCATTTCCAACTGTTCGAGCTTCTCCAAAAAGTTTGAGCTTCCCTTAAAGGATAAAGTTCAAGAGAAAATCACTCCTGATTGTGCATGTTTCTTTTCTCATCAGGTGGTCTTCAAAGACATTGAAGACCACAAGCCAACTGTGGACATTGTCAACCGTGTGGCCACCACACACATGCAGACCAAGGGAGCCCAAGAAGCCAAGGAGATCAAGACCAAGCTAGACAACATCAACAAACGATACAGCAAGGTCCGAGACTCCACAGTCAACCACGGCGACACTCTCCGCTCACTGACTGACAGGTTGAATGATTTTGAAAGGCAGGTGGACGAGATGGAGGAGAATGTCCTGCCGACTCTGAAGACACTTGGATCCAAGGAGTTCATGAGAAATGATATTCCACAGATCACTAGCAACCTTAAGGTGAAGAGCAGGTTTCTATTAACCAATGATAATTGTAATAATACTACTAATAATGGGGGGGTTTTTAGAGTCAAAAACATCTCCTCTAGAATGTGAAAGGTTGAGAGTTGTGTTCCCATCAAAGACCCCTGTTGATTTTCATCTAAACAACTTGAAATCATCCAAAATAAATCACATAAACTTTGTGGGTTCAAGGCAAACAAAAGGTTTCACTTGTGAAATACCAGCAGAGGATACATTAATAATATATCGCACATATCTTAGTAGCTAGATCAAAGAGCTTTACAACATTTTTATCGCTGTTCATTGGGCATATTTAGACCATTCCTCAAACTTTCTCAACTCCCTGGGGAGCATACAACCTCAAGCTGCTGAAATTAGCGCCAAGGGGTAACTACAACATGTCATAGCCCTCTCAGATTCCCATTTATACACCTAGCTTAAGAGAAGCAATTATGGTGAGTGCCTTGCTCGAGGACCTAAGTGTCATTACCAGGAATCGAACCCAGATTGTGATAATTTAGTCATCAAAACTTGAATCCGATGCAGTAGTCAGCTCTGCCATGACATATCACATTTATGATCATCGTAAAGACACTGAAACTGTTTCAGCAATCTGATTTGAATCCTTTTTAGATATTTTTTAACAGCCGATTTTTGTTCTTCCTTGGACCCTTATTTTTATATAAATCAAAAACCACAAAGAAAGAAACTTAGCTAATATTTGATAATTGTTGATTGTACAGAACTTGTGACAGCAAGTTGATAATCAGCGTCCTGTAAACAAACGTGTCCACCAGCTCGGTGAGCAATTGATCAGTGCCCCCAAAGCCAATGATACGTCTCATGTCAAGGCAATCTTGGCTAATGTGACGTCAACTGGGCCGGTCTGGATGACATTCTTGCTAAGAGGTAAGTCACAGTTCCCTGTTAACTTGTTTTTATGTGATTCAATTAGAGATTGTACCCTGCGAGAAGCGAATGGCCTCAAGCGATAGGCTCACTTTTCTATTTTTGTTAATTAAAAAAATATGTTAATTTTTTTTTCGCTGAACTTAATTTTCATCCAACCCTGAACACCCCTGAACAAAGTGGTAGAACCGATTTTGCCCTAGAGGTCGTTTACCGGGTAGGCCAGCTGTCACAAAGTGGGTCCGCCAATTCCCTTGTGTACAAAATATTCCCTTGTGTACAAAATTGGCCCGACAGTACCAATACACGCTCTCTGTCATATGTCTGTGAATGGAAACCAGAGCTGTTTGTTTACAATCATGACCCAGAAATACCCTCAGGGTATATCTAGGTGACCTGGTTACTGCTTATTTTCACCCTGTGGCTGTTTCATGTGTCAATTTCACTAATTACATAATGCGCCTACCGAGTGAGCACCTTCGTTCCTCGGAGCAAATCAGAAAAGCTCGCTTCTCGCAGGGTTAAAGAAATGAGGGAGATTATTTGGATAGTGTTACAGCAAACTTGAGGAGATTGTATTTAGACCGTGCAAAATTTGAAATCCATCAATATCAGAACTGATGAAAAAAAAAAAATATGTTTACCAGAGATATATACATATAACGCATTTATTAAGCGCCACTACATCAAGAACGCAGCTCATTAGATTGGGTAGAAATAATTTTTATAATTTTTATAAAGAGTCAGATTATCTGATGGAGATAGTGAGTGCATTCCAGGTTTGGGAGCAAAATGAGAACAGTTGCGATTTGATGGAGACTTGAGAAGTATACAAACCATTGTATTAATTATCTAATGTTATTTTATTTGTTAATTATTTCAGAGCCAAGCAGCTGGATGACCTGAATGCCTCAACCAAGAAGTACAACGGTATCCACAAGGACACCAACATCTGGTTGGAAGGGATGGAACGACGTCTCCAGCAAGCCCAGACAACAGCCAGAGACTCTGGGGCCATCAAGGCTAAGATCAAAGAGCTGAAGGTAAGAACTCAGTCACTTGATTTAAGACTTTACTGCAATGTTACCATACCGGTTTTTTGCATCAAGGAATTTCTCAATGTAAGGGAATCAGAAGATTTTTACCTTTTGCTTTTTTGATCCTGTTTGTAAATGTGACGTTCCCGTCAAATCATGCCAAGTTGACACAAACTGGCTCCATTGATTACCAGAAACCTATAGAGATTTGGCTCTGAATCCAGTGATCATAACAACCCAAACACTGAGCTACATTCTTGGTTATCATTTTGCTTACCCATATCATAATGTCTATCAATGTCATATCAATGCTGACCAGGTTTCCAATTTTGTATGCTGCTTAAACACAAAAAGTAGCTAAGCACGACAAAATTATGCTTACCAGAAACAGGTCACCAATGCAATTTCTCACAAACAATCTGTGACTGGTATCCTGCAAGTTTTTGCTTAGCAGAATTTTTTAAAGCAATATCGTTCTGCTTAAGCTGCTTTTAACAGCTCCAGACTACATCTAATGTATGAAGTGTGTTCAATCCAGTCAGATTGGATTGTTTAAGATTGCCAGAGACAGAGAGCAAGCAGGCCATCTTGGAGCAGGAGCCAATTAGTGCTGCTCCACTGGCCATTCAGAAACAAATTGACAGAATCAAGGTGAGTTGATTTCTATTTATTTATTTAATTAGTTACTCACTCAACAGCGCAAGCGCCAATAACAGGATGGTGAACAGGAAATGAGAAGAAAATGTCAGTTTTAGTGGGAGGAAAACCTCAAATGGGGAAAACCCACACAATCAGGTAGGGACTAAAAACCCAATCCATATGCAAGGCTCCAGGTCTGAGGTGGGATTTTAAAGGCAGGGAAAGAAACCACTGAGCCAACCTAATGCCCAACCTGATTTACTTGAAAGAAGATTCTTCTCCATAAATCCTTTTCAGTTTCAAAATGTTAATGAAATTCTTGTGCATTGGAGGTGCAATTATTTTCCTTGGCAGTAGTTTTTTTCTTTGGTAGAGTACATAAATCTTTTATTAGAATAAATTTGTATTCACTTTATCTAAGTATTTGTAGTGGTTTGACCATTTACAAAGGAGATGGTTTTGTAAACATTTTGTGATTGTATTTTTCTGCAGGACTTCAATGATGAAGTTGTTGGTCATGCCAGTGATCTTGAGAAGGTGAAATACACAGGCACAGACTTGACTGATGCTCAACCTGACATCAAACCACAGGTCACCCAAGCAGCAGGTAGGTTCCATCACTACAAATATTTAACCCAATATTTTTGTATAAATTTTAATTTGAAAAAACAACATAGCTACTCCTTTATGAATGTTTGTACCTACTAATGGGTTACCAGCCATAATACTATAATATACATTGCTTGTGTTGGGTTCCTTGTCAATACTTTTTGCTAAAAGCTTCATAAAGAACTGAACTCAACATTACCTTTGTTTGATTCTCTAAACTTCAGTTGACCTCCAGGATCGTTACGATGATCTTGTGGCCCACCTCAAGACTCATCTTACCCATCTTCAATCAGCCGAGTCCCAGAACCTTCAGGACAGACTGGACTTGCTCCTGCGCTGGCTGGATGAGGCAGAGAGGAACGTCCATAAGATGGACAAGGGCTCCATCATCGTTGCTAAGAAGGAACCACTGCTTGAGAGCATTGAGGAGCACATGGTAAGATGATTTATCCTAAAATAATATCTGGAGATGGGTTTCATAGATTTTGTTTAGCTGTGTGAAGACACAAGTTGCTACATGTTAAATGTTTTTTCTTCTAACGGTTGTTTGCAGTTTTGTCTTTAATTTAAAAGAAAATAAAGGATTCAAAGGAACTTGTCATGAAATTGATTTACAGCTTCTTTTCTCTTCCCCCAAATTCAATTTAATTTCAATTCAAAACTCACATTTATTCCCATACTTCATGAAAATTTCCAAACAGTATATAGCCAAAACATTAACTTAAAGAAGTAACCAAAAAGGCATTTCTTACAAGCAAATTTATGGATCTGTTTTTCAAACCTACCTTACGTGAATGATTTTATGGGATGAGTAAAGACTTGAAACTGGTCTGAAGGTGAAATACTTATTCTTTTGATGTATTGTCATGTTTTCTTTTTCTTTATCTGCTGTATAGGTGATCCACACTGACATCGAAGCTCACAGGCCAGCAGTGGAATCAGTCCAACAGGTAGCCGCAACATACCTAGAGACATCCAAACCCAGTGAGGCAAAGATTGTCATGTCCAAGCTGGACAGCATCAACAGCCGCTACGCCTTGCTTTTTCTAATTTACATCAATGATATCACTAGTTCGTCCAAACTTCTTTCTTACGTTCTATTTGCCGACGACTCTAATTTATTGTATAGCCATACAAATATTGTTACTCTTGTTAATACCATAAATTCAGAACTTTGTTCTGTTTCTGACTGGATTAAATCTAACAAATTATCCTTAAATCTTAACAAGACTACATGTATGCTGTTTAGCAACAAGCACTCTATTCTTCCTACAGACATTTGTATTGATAATACGGTGATCAACTTAACAAATAGTGTAAAATTCCTAGGCTTATATATTGACAATAAACTGTCCTGGAAATACCACATCGATTACTTATGTAAAGTAATTTCCCGTAATATAGGTATTATTAATAAACTTAAGGCATTTTTTCCACATCATATTTTACTTTCTCTGTATAATACCTTAATATTATCTTATATTAACTATGGTATATTAGCATGGGGCAGTGCTGCCCCTACAACAGTCAACAGATTGACTATCTTGCAAAAACGAGCTCTGCGCATTGTCAACAACTCTCACTATTTAGCTCACACTAATCCCTTCTTTGTTAAAGATAAAACCTTAAAATTAAATGATCTATACAATCTGCAACTTGGCAGCTTTATGTTTCAGTTAGTTCATAATGAATTACCTAAATGTCTTACTACAATGTTCACCAGTAATAAACTGGTACATTCATATCCTACACGCCAAGCCTCCCTTTTTCACATTCCCTTAACTCGCTCTTCACTTGCCCAACGAAATATCAAGTATACAGGACCCAAACTGTGGAATTCTTTCGACAATTCTCTTCGGAAACTTAACAATATGAAGTCATTTAAAAAAACATTTAAGGAAACTCTTTTATATAAATACAAGTAGGTCTAAATACAAATAATTCCCAACACATCTATAGTTATAATTGTTCTGTCAAAGCTTCGCTACCCCCACTTTAAACTTTAACTGAGACTATTTCATTATTTATTTTCAGTGCTTGAACTTTATTCACTAGCTTCATCGCTTTGCGTTTTTTGTTTGTTTGTCTGTTTTTGTTTGTTTGTTTCTTGGGGTTACTTACTTACTTTTTGCTTACTTTTTTATTTGCTTGCTTAGGTTTATTTATTTATTTGTTCATTGTATTTTCTTTATTGACCTTGTTATTTATTTTATACTCATTTCAATAACTTAAAATGTTTGTTTTTTGTTATTTGCCCTTTAAGTAGATTTAACTTGAAGCACATTTAACATAAATGAGGGGGTTCGCACTCGACAAGCTTGCTTCTTGCAAATCCCCTCCACATCTTTGTTTAGTCTTATCTACTTGTTTATGTAATAAAAAAATGTACCTCTGCTTCTTATTTTTTGCATTGATGTGGAAATAAAATGAATGAAAATGAATGAAATGAATCAGCGATGTGACTGACAATCATGGTGACCAGCTGCGACTGCTGCAAAGCAAGCTGAATGACTTTGACCGGGAGGTGGACCAGCTGGAAGATTGGGAGATGCCAGTCATAGAGGCACTAGAGGGATGGGATGTCATGAAGATGGACATGAACCAACTCAGCCGCAAACTCAATGTAAGAACTACAACCAGAAATGTGTACAGTTTTAGGAACACCAGAACCTAAATTTGTTTGTATTAGTTTGTACAGCATTTCCTGATTAACAGTTCTACAAAATTTTGCCCAGAAAGACACTGAAAAATAATAGGTCATGGCTGTCCAGTGCACTGGATGCAAGCTGTGGTGTTTCTGATCAGTAGAGTGTGGGTTCGAGTCCAGGTTTTGAAAATAAACAATGGTAAGCTTTTTTAGAAACCTGTAGATAAAGCGCAATGTAAAAACTAGTTATTATAATTGTTAATGTACTAATATTTTATTACATTTGTAGGACTACACCAACCAGCTGGAGGAACACCGTCCACAATACAAGCTGATACATCAACTCGGGGAAGACATTGTCAAGAAAACCAAAGCCAAGGACACCAGCCATGTCAATGCTGTCCTCAGCAATGTGGATACCAACTGGAAGACAACCTCAGATCTCTTGGAGCTCAGGTAACTTAAAGTTCTATCTAAATACATGTAACCAAACCGAGGCTGGAAGGGAAAGAGTCTGGTACCCTGTCTCATATTTCTTCAAACATATGAAGAAGGAATCATGAGCAAGATGGCATAAGTGTGATCAAACATTTGCTGTCTTATTATTTGGTTTTACCATACAATGTGTGTAAAGAGTACTGTGACATTTTACTCGGGTGGGATTTGAACCCATGACCTTTGCCATTCTGGAGCAGAGGTCCTCCCACTGCGTGGTAGCTAAAGGCAGTTGGAATCCTTTATTTTAGCAGCGGGTACCACAACAGTTTAATAGATGTTAAATTTGTTCATAAGATTTAGGGGAAGTACATTGGTGTGGGTAAAACCAAATAATATTCTTTATCCCCGATGCAAATTTAACATCTATTTAATTTTATGTCTTTTAGAAACTTGTGTTAATTAACCAAAATTACCTTAACTCTTACAGGAAGAGACAACTTGACCAGAAGCAGAAGGCTACTGCTAAATACAACGAGGGTTACCATGACACTACCGGCTGGCTTACAGGGATGGAACGTAAACTCAGCCAGCTACAGCCTGTTGCTATGGACAATAAGACTCTGGACAGACAAGAGAAAGAACTCAAGGTATAACACAAGACAATTCTATCTGCTCTTGTTTCTTCCAACTTTATTGTTTCAAAATATGGTGCCTCTTTTTCACAGAAAAAGTCTACATCTAAGTAATATGTTGTTATTCATTTAACGTTTTCTCTAAGCAGAACTGAAATTTTAGATGACCATTTAAGAACCAACTCTTGGTAGTGCATATTTTAAAAAGTAGCTTTGTTTTCGTCCCAAAAAGCAAAGTATACTTGCAGTAAACCCTTAAATAAAGACATCCACATTAGGCCTTTAGTCTATTTGTGTTTTAAATGTACAAAGCTTCTAATGGGCTCATATATTCTCACAGATGCTCAACTTAAGTAACTATTTATTTTACGGTTTGTTTAAATCTACCATCCCACAGCCATTCCAGTTGGAGGTAGGCACCTACCAGCCGACCATCGAGGATCTAAACAAAGTTGGTAACGGCTTAGATGTCCTTCTCCGTGAGCTTCAAGCTCCCCTCTCAACCAAACCTCACTACCGCTCTAACCAGCTGAGCTCTACCATGACTAAAGAGGAGATGGAACGACGGGAGATTCAAGACAGGATGGATAAGAGCATCATCCAGCCTGAAGCACCAGGTCCGTTCAGTCAACATTTTGCTATCAACAATTTTAACTGTAACCATCCCCAAACCTTCCAAAATTCATTTTGTAGTTAATGATAACTCAGTCAGCAAGACCTATTTGAAATCATTGTGATGAGAAAAAAATTGATTTCTGTTAATGGAAGAAACTATTTTTTATTTCTTTTTTAATTAATTTACTTCATGGAGGATTCAGACATTCATTTTGCTTTCAACAATTTAACTCTAGCTATCTCCAAACCTTCCAAAACTAATTTTGTGGTTTAGCTTGAATGTGACAGCAGCACTCGGTTGTTTTGTCAAAAAAGGAAATCTTTATTGTGATGAGACAAAAAAAAGAAAGATTTCAGTTATTGGGAGAGACTACTTTTTCTAAACTTCTGGATGAATTTACTTCACAGAGGATTCAGACATTCAGCGCCAGTTGTTTGACGTCAACTGCCGCTATGATGCTCTCAAGATCAAGGTCACCGATCGCAATGATGATATCGACCTGGCTCGACTGTTCCTGGACCGACTGGGCTTTGTCAACAATCGCCTGGACTGGTGTGCCACTGTGGACAACCGCTTGATGAAGAAGAAACCAACAAGCAGGGAACTGGAACCACTCAAGAAGGAATACTCTCAGTTCCAGGTAGGAACCTTTCACCTCAATTCTCAATTCAAACTCACATTTATTTCCCATACTTCATGAAAATATCTAAACAATACATAACTAAAATGATGATAATAAATTAAGTGTAATAATGTAAAGGAGAACATTCTAACCATAGTAAGAACAAACTGTCAGATAAAAAATTCACTAAACAAATTTCAGTAAGACATGGTCATAGTCAAGTGAACTTTGTGATATTACTGCAGCAATAATCTCACTTTTGAAATTTGTTGATTCTGAAGATAATTTGCTTGTGAGTTAAGTTTGCAGTAAGACCACACAAATGATTTTATAAATAATATGATTTGGAGATAAGGCACTACTCAAATGGAAATTGTGGTAAGGCTACAAATCTCATTTAATAGTTGTGATGATCAAATAAAATTTTGCATTACACCATGGTGGTTGTTCTCTTTTCTGCCCAGGATGTTCATGATAGCATTGGATCCAACAAGCCAGCCGTGCTGGAGACTATCGTGAGCGGAGAGCAGTTCCTCCAGGAGAACCGTAACCGCCTCTCCCCAGAGCAGCAAGAAGAGATGCAGAGGAAGATAGATGAGTTGAGAAGTTACTTTGACCAAGTGGATCACCGTAGCGAGAAGATCAACACAGACACTCAGAAGACCATTGACAGATTGGAGAAGGAACTTGAAGAAGAGGTAAAGAGGATACAATGCACCTTCTTGATCGAGTAATGAAAGCTTGAGCAAACAAAGTATTAAATGTTTTCCTTAAAGGGTGTTTGTAAGAGTAAAAATATAAATGCTCAAAGATTCACGCATAACTTACATGGTATAAAGATGGTTATGGTGGGAAACTCCCTTTCAAATATTTTTTCTTGAAATTAGTTTTTGAGAAATTAGTAAAACAATTAGTTTTGATCTCGCGAGTCAAAAACTCAATGTTTGAAAACAGTGAAAGCATTTCAGGTTTTCCCCCCACTTTTTTCTCGTGACTCCAATGACCGATTGAGCTTAAACTTTCACATGTTCGTTATTTCATGTAAATGTTGGGTCACATCAAGTGTGGATACAGGTCTTTCACAATTACCAATGTACACATGTGCTTTAAAGGCACGTCGTCTCATTTTTTGGCAGAAATGTTTTTTATTACAGAGGAACAAATGTTAAAAGAGTGTGAACAGTTTTTTTGGAGTTTGACTATTTGATGTGAAGAACATTTATCTAAAGAATACCTGTATTTTCCTTTATCAGATCCGTCTGCGTAAGATGTACAATGATTCTTGTAATGGTGTAGTGACTCTGATTGACTGGGTGACTGAGGCCCAAAACCGTCTTGCTGAAGAGCAGCCACAGAGTGAAGATGTCCCAGTGCTCAGCCAACAGACCGAAGAACACAAGGTATGCTAAAATGAACCGTCAAAGCTTCCTTGAATAACCAAACAAGGTGTTTGTTGTATTATTGTAGGTCTTATGGTAGTTGTGAAGAGACAGCAGTTATGAGAAGAAGGTCAAGGGGGTTTCAGGGAAGGGTATGTAATCAAGAACGGGCGGGAAAGTAACATTCCGTAAGTAGAAGTCTACAGAGTGGAATAGAAACGTCTTCAAGGGCGGATGCAAACCAAAGTCTACTGTGAGGAATAAACAACATATGCTGAGAATGATAGAAAGAGGGGCTGCCTCATTCTGACGATGAAACCTTCTTGCAGACTGTGCCAGAGGAAGAGTGGAGAGTAATTTAAAGATGATAACCTTGGACAGTTGTAAAATTCAACCACCTCCTCCTTCCCCAGTCCTCCTTGATTTGTCTTACTTTGGTTTAATTGTATTACATGACTCCACTAATCATTGATATTTTCACCTTTACCAGTCTCTGCATACAGACATCCTCTCCCGTCAACAGCCAGTCATGGAGAACATCCACACAGCCACACAGCTCCTAGACCAATACAACAACCGCCTCAAGGACCAAGACATGTTCAAACTCCGCAACTTTGTCAATGACCTCAAGACACGCTACGACAGCGTCCTAAGCCAGTCCTACGGCCGTCAGAACCGTCTGTCCTCACAGACCGAGGAGCTGAAGCACTACGAGGATGACAAGGATGAGATGGAGACTTGGCTGAGCTCCGCCCAGGAGACCATCCAAGAATCCCAGAACAACGTTGGTACCTCACCTGAAGAGTTGGAGGAGCAGTACAACCAGCAGAGAGAGTTTGCTGATGATGTGGTCAATCATGGTGCTGACCTGAAGTACCTCAACAAGACCGGAGAGAAGTTCTTGGACAGCTCCAAGGTTAGTCTCAGGTTGAGTAGCTGTGGCTCTTTGGGTATTGTGTTGGGTTTTGTCAAGTTCCAAGTCTACATAGTAAGAGACCAGACTATTTTGACCATCAAGCCTCACTTTGGCCATATATACAAAAAAGCAAGATGGCCACCCTCCTCTCTAGTCAATCTAAAGCACTGCTGAGCAAACAAGGGAAGTAGATAATCTTGCAGCTTAAATATTGAATTGTTTTGTAAGCATAGCTAAAATTAGTATTATTTTTATCACCAACAGAGCTACCGTGAAGATTTGAGTGACTTACGCTCTTCAGTCCTGACCCGTGAGCAGCAACGCGCCTTCGACAAGAACCCAGAGACCAAGAAGATCCGTGACAATGTAGGCGTCATCAACGACTACTACAACGACCTAAAGATGGCCACCAACGACCACACCAACCGCCTGAACTCACTGTTAGACAAACACCGTCGGTTCAACACCAACGTGAAGGGTACAACTAAGTGGTGTGATGAGACACTTCTTGAATGGATAAACTTCTTGAAGAACCGATTGCTGCTGATCAGGTCAACATTCAGAGACAGATCAATGACCTCAAGGTACACAGTTCTAGTCAATCATTTTGAGGTTCACAACTTTTCATTTCTTTCAACTGTTTTTTCTAGGCATGCTTATTGGGAGCAGAGCTGCCAACTCTCCCCGATTCTGCGGAAAGTTCTCTGAAAATAAACCAATCTTTCAATGCTCTGATGAACAAATTTGAAAATCTCCTTGAAAATTGTCCCTCTTATGTTGAATGTAATTCTAGATATCTTCCTGATTGTTGTACAAAATCTCCCTGATTACAAGATGCAAATGTTAGCAGTTCTGGGGACTAAATAAATATGTAAGCCTCCAAACTACCCACTACCAAAGGCCAATCCCTTGAGAAATATTTCAAGTTTGACATCTTGTTTGTTGACAGACCCTGCACGATGACGTCGTCCTTCATGGGAAAGACGTTGAGGCAGTCAAAGATACAGGCACTGAAGTGACTGAAGCTCAGCCAGAAACTAAACCAGAAGTGGATGCCACTAAAGGTATGATTGCAGAGGATATCTGCCATCTTTCTCTTTATTGCTTAAAGGATGGACACAAAGCTGGAATTAGCAAAAGTTTAGTCCTTTCCCATATCATTTACTTCTTGGTGTTCAGAGTGCCTGGGCAAATTTCCTGCAAATCAAAACAGAAAAGGTTTTGGACCAAGATATATATACAATTTTCTACTTGACTCAAATCCTGTTGTTTTTCCTAATTTTTTACACACAAAAAAGGCTACAATTGAATTGAGCTGCTGGTCACAAATTCCCACACAAAGTAAAAAAGCCAAAAATAAATAAATAAGTAAATAAATAAAGATTTCTTTTTCAAGAAACTCATTTATATTTCATCAGGCAAAGTTTTCAATCTTGCGTTATGTAAACCATCATATTTTCACTTTTCTGTTTGTTTCTTGACATTTCACTATCATAGCTGAGGTACAGAAGAAGTACGATGAACTAGAGGGTGACATTGCAGAACGCATGATGAGACTCCAGAAAGCTCTCGCTGACTCCCAGTCCATCCAAGAAAGCCTAGACGGACTCCTGAAGTGGCTTGAAGACAAGGAGAAGGGAACTGTCATCGTGGTCAAGAAAGAACCTCTGGTGGAAAACTTACAGGAATACAGAGTGAGTTGGCGTTGGTTTTTTATATTTTTTTTATATAACCTTTTAGAAACCACGTATGTTTGTCAACAAGTTGATGCACACGTTATTTCTGTTAATTTTGGTTTGGCAATTTGGACGAATTAGTTTTAGCTCTCCGGACATCTGGAAAACCTTTCTGATTCTTGGTTCCACACAATGATGAAATAAAGTGGGAAATTTTTATTGTCTGGCTTACTTTCAACATTACACTTTTGTTTTCCAGCTTCTTGAGAAAGACATTGAGAACCATCGACCGACCATCGATCGTGTCTTGCGCTCCAAGGCTGATGTGATCCGCCAACTCAAACCAGAGGAACGTCGCATTTACCAAGACAAAGTAGACAATTTCCAAGACCGGTTTGGAGACATGACCTCCTCGCTGAAGACCCATGGTATGATCAAAGAGACTGTAGTTGTTTGTTTAAACATAGCCTTAAAATTGTATACAAATTTCCTTGCATCACAATTACCACGTACGGATTGTTTGCTTCACCAACATTTGCCTCACATTTTCTTTTGCATGAAGTATGAACCAGGTTTTAAATAGTTATGTATTAATGGCTTATTTTTCAGGTGAGGTGTTGCAGTTCCTCTCTGGTGACCTTGTGGACCTTGAGAAACTACTGGACAACATGGAGGAGTGGCTCGTACCGTTGTTGGATAAACTGGAATCAGCTGACTTCAATCGCAAGGAGATCCCTGAGTTGGAAGAAGAATTGCAGGTGGGTAGACTTGTCTAATAAGAGTCATTTCAATTCATTCTCTTTTCTTTAATTTGTGGTTTAGTGAAGAGACTGTTGATATTCTGAATTGTAACAGGAAGGATGTTCAGGGGGCTGGGTTCTCTAGCTCTTTGTTAGTTTGCAAACAAATAATCAAGAAGCTGGCCCATTTTGAAAGAGTGTGCCCTTCAAATAAAAAAGAAAAGAAAAAAAGGTTAGACCATTTCTTAATGTAATTATTAATGGTGATTGTAGGAGCTTTCCCAAGACGTAGAAAGTCACCGTCCAGAGTATCACACCATCCATGAACTTGGTGAACAGTTGATGAAACACCCTAAGGCAGGAGACACTTCATTCGTCACAGCCGTCTTGACCAACCTGGATCAGAACTGGCAGTCACTGGATGATGTACTCGCCAAACGGTAAGTACAAGATGGAATTGGGGTTGGGATTGGGGTTACCTATATCATAGTGAATCCCTTTTCATATTTCATTTGATACAGAATACTAAGGGAGCATTTCAAAAATTGTGCACGTTCTAGTCGCAATAGAACGTTCCCGTGGGCACACGCCCCCAATCTATTCTTCCACCAGAACGTTCCACTGGACCGCATCTTTGTGCCAAATTACAGGGCAATCCTACACAAGTAAATATGCGAATTAGTGTTTTGAGCCAATGGATCATTTCGGTGGTCCAACAGAAATATCCTCGAGCACCGCTGCAATACTTATCCAATCCAACTAGAATGTTCCTACCGTTCCCACTTTTGAGATGCTCCCTAATTTGAAATCTCTCTGCAAGGGAATATTTTTCAATTGCAATGTTCTACATGAAAGATTCTGTAATGGAAAGTTAACTCATAAAAGTATGGAAATCAAAGTGAAGTGTAAAATTGGCAAATTTAGTTGACAAAATTGATGACAATGTTTCTACTCTGAAACCTTACAGACTCCAACAGCTTGAGGATCGTCAGCTGGCGACCAAACGCTACCAGAGCAGAAACAAAGAAGTAAACTTCTGGTTGGACAACATGGAAACCAAACTGGGCACGCTGGACTTGACCGTCCAAGAAGCGAAGGCTGTGGACCTACAGATCCAACAACTCAGGGTGAGTGTTAGTTCCCCTCTGCCAATACAGACATGTTATGTATCTCCTATTTAAATCACTGAACCAAACTGAGTCTGGTCCCGTATTTGTATAATGAGAACAAGTGCTTATTATTACTGTTGCATATAAGGTACATGACTACAGTTTCATTTCAAGCACACAAAATTTCAAGCTTAGCAGAAAATGGTCACTATTAAAATACCCAGAAAAAAGGTTACCAGCCAAAAACCATGTAATTTGTACTGTTTGTGACTGGTTCCCAGCTTGTTTTTTCTCTTAGCTGGAGTTTTTGTAAAGCAAGTATTTTCTAGTCTAGATAAAGGAGTTCAAGATGCCGTTGTAGAAGCAAACATTAAATTGATTCTCTTTGTAAATGTAGCCCCTCCAGCGTGAGATCACCGACTACCGCCCCAAGATTGTGGAAGTCTGCAAGGTGGGATCAGCCCTAGACATGTTGATCAGGGAGGTCATGGCAGCACTGGATGCTAGACGTCATTACTGGTCATCTCAGATTGGTGCTACTCTACAGACTGATTGGCAACCACAGAAAGGTCGACCAAAAGAACCCACAGATCAACCAGACAGGGGTTTCCTTGAAGGTATGAAGAACTACCCAGTGCCATCCAACTATTGAGAAAGTCTTTATTGTACAATAATTAAACACAAATTTTGTTTAGCATGCATCATATTTTTCCTATGGACCCCTTGCATATGACATCACACTCTAAAAAAGCACCCTCACTGAGGCCAAAAAGCGCCCTCACTGAAGCCAAAAAGCACCCTCACTGAAGCCGAAGCATAAAAAATGTGCGAGTGACCTCAGCATCCTTGTAGTGTTCGTGTCATGCAAGGGATCTATTAGCAGGCCTGATACTTCAAGGAGGCAACGAAGGCAATTGACTCCATTGCCCCTGGTCATTGCCTTGTTGCCTCTTCAAATGCTCCAATAGAAGTCTACAATTTCCTCATAGCGGTGCCCTTTACCAAAGAGAAATCGCCTGGGTGCCCTTTCCCTTGCAGACCTGTATTAGTGCGACAGACATCGTATGCAAATAGTATGTCACTTGCTGTTAGGAACAACGTTAGAATATCACAATATTGTGGTCCTTCATACGTGCTTTCAAATGTCTCACCACTTGATATGAAATATTTTACAGGATGCTCTGTATAAATAGAAAAATTTGTTTTTAATTCTACATTTATCCAGCTCTTTAAAATAACTGATATCCTTTATACTTGTATCTGCAGAGGAAACTGAAGTTGAGAAAGAGCTGGATGTCATCAACCGTCGCTATGATGATCTTGAACGCCGTCTGACTGATGTCTTGGAAGATCTGCGCATCGTCCGCCTCTGGGCTGACAAGGTGGAGTCGGTACAGAACATGCAAGAATGGATAGCATCTGTGGACATCAGATTGACCGAGTCAAGACCTACTAGCAAGGAACTCATGCCTCTTGGTAGAGAACTGGAGAAGTACCAGGTAAGAGAAGATCTCCTCTACCCCCCCCCCCCCCCCCCCCCCTCCAAGTTAGAGGGTAAACTTTGCCTGCCAGAAATCTAAGAAAGGTGTATGGCTCCCTCCATGAAACAGTTTGTACAACTAAAGAAGGCTACGCTTTAAATTGCCATCCCGTTGTTTTTCTGCTGTCATTACTTGCCCAAATTGTCAGACATTTTCAAATATATTCAAATCTTTGACCCCTGTCCCTTATGGTAGGCAAGTCTTTCTAAAGTTATGTCCAAATTGTTTGGAATGCCACAGTTGCTGTTGATTTCTACATCTGAATGGCTGACAGAAATATTGCTTTGAATTTATTTTGTTTTGGGGTTTGGGTTGGCAGAGAGGGTACTCCTGCCAAATGGAAGCCTCTTGCTATAGGCTGGCCACACCATATTTATGAAAACTCATTCTTCATAGGCACCCCTGAACAAAGTTATTGACAAAATAGAGAGACTGCCATCATTAGGGCTAGATGGCTTGGTTGTTGGAGCCCCGGCACGTTAATCTGGAGGTTGCAAATTCCAAGTCCAACTGTCAATCTTTCTTTGCTCAGCCCCAAACTAATTCAAACTCATTCTTGACGCAAAGCTGTTTTTATTCTGTCTCTCTCTTGCAGCCGGTACAAACTGAGGTGGCCGACCACCGCCCAATCATTATAGATCCATGCAATTGTATCATGATAGATACATGCAATCATTGCATGTATCATGATAGATACATGCAATCATTGCATGTATCATTATAGATACATGCAATGATTGCATGTATCATGATAGATACATGCCATCATTGCATGTATCATTATAGATACATGCAATCATTGCATGTATCATTATAGATACATGCAATCATTGCATGTATCATGATAGATACATGCAATTATTGCATGTATCATTATAGATACATGCAATTATTGCATGTATCATTATAGATACATGCAATTATTGCATGTATCATTATAGATACATGCAATTATTGCATGTATCATGATAGATACATGCAATGATTGCATGTATCATTATAGATACATGCAATCATTGCATGTATCATTATAGATACATGCAATCATTGCATGTATCATTATAGATACATGCAATCATTGCATGTATCATTATAGATACATGCAATCATTGCATGTATCATTATAGATGCATGCAATTATTGCATGTATCATTATAGATACATGCAATCATTGCATGTATCATGATAGATACATGCAATCATTGCATGTATCATTATAGATACATGCAATCATTGCATGTATCATGATAGATACATGCAATCATTGCATGTATCATTATAGATACATGCAATCATTGCATGTATCTATAATGATACATGCAATCATTGCATGTATCATTATAGATACATGCAATCATTGCATGTATCATTATAGATACATGCAATCATTGCATGTATCATTATAGATACATGCAATCATTGCATGTATCTATAATGATACATGCAATCATTGCATGTATCATTATAGATACATGCAATCATTGCATGTATCATTATAGATACATGCAATCATTGCATGTATCATTATAGATACATGCAATCATTGCATGTATCATTATAGATACATGCAATTATTGCATGTATCATTATAGATACATGCAATCATTGCATGTATCATTATAGATACATGCAATCATTGCATGTATCATTATAGATACATGCAATCATTGCATGTATCTATAATGATACATGCAATCATTGCATGTATCATTATAGATACATGCAATCATTGCATGTATCATTATAGATACATGCAATCATTGCATGTATCATTATAGATACATGCAATCATTGCATGTATCATTATAGATACATGCAATTATTGCATGTATCATTATAGATACATGCAATTATTGCATGTATCATTATATATACATGCAATTATTGCATGTATCATTATAGATACATGCAATTATTGCATGTATCATTATAGATACATGCAATTATTGCATGTATCATTATAGATACATGCAATCATTGCATGTATCATTATAGATGCATGCAATTATTGCATGTATCATTATAGATGCATGCAATTATTGCATGTATCATTATAGATGCATGCAATCATTGCATGTATCATTATAGATACATGCAATTATTGCATGTATCATTATAGATACATGCAATGATTGCATGTATCATGATAGATACATGCAATTATTGCATGTATCATTATAGATACATGCAATCATTGCATGTATCATTATAGATACATGCAATCATTGCATGTATCATTATAGATACATGCAATTATTGCATGTATCATTATAGATACATGCAATTATTGCATGTATCATTATAGATACATGCAATCATTGCATGTATCATTATAGATACATGCAATCATTGCATGTATCATTATAGATACATGCAATGATTGCATGTATCATTATAGATACATGCAATCATTGCATGTATCATTATAGATACATGCAATTATTGCATGTATCATTATAGATACATGCAATTATTGCATGTATCATTATAGATACATGCAATTATTGCATGTATCATTATAGATACATGCAATCATTGCATGTATCATTATAGATACATGCAATCATTGCATGTATCATTATAGATACATGCAATTATTGCATGTATCATTATAGATACATGCAATTATTGCATGTATCATTATAGATACATGCAATTATTGCATGTATCATTATATATACCTGCAATTATTGCATGTATCATTATAGATACATGCAATCATTGCATGTATCATTATAGATACATGCAATCATTGCATGTATCATTATAGATACATGCAATTATTGCATGTATCATTATAGATACATGCAATTATTGCATGTATCATTATAGATACATGCAATTATTGCATGTATCATTATATATACATGCAATTATTGCATGTATCATTATAGATACATGCAATCATTGCATGTATCATTATAGATACATGCAATCATTGCATGTATCATTATAGATACATGCAATTATTGCATGTATCATTATAGATACATGCAATTATTGCATGTATCATTATAGATACATGCAATTATTGCATGTATCATTATAGATACATGCAATCATTGCATGTATCATTATAGATACATGCAATCATTGCATGTATCATTATAGATACATGCAATTATTGCATGTATCATTATAGATACATGCAATTATTGCATGTATCATTATAGATACATGCAATTATTGCATGTATCATTATATATACCTGCAATTATTGCATGTATCATTATAGATACATGCAATCATTGCATGTATCATTATAGATACATTCAATCATTGCATGTATCATTATAGATACATTCAATTATTGCATGTATCATTATAGATGCATTCAATCATTGCATGTATCATTATAGATACATTCAATTATTGCATGTATCATTATAGATACATTCAATCATTGCATGTATCATTATAGATACATTCAATTATTGCATGTATCATTATAGATACATGCAATTATTGCATGTATCATTATAGATGCATGCAATCATTGCATGTATCATTATAGATACATGCAATCATTGCATGTATCATTATAGATACATGCAATCATTGCATGTATCATTATAGATACATGCAATCATTGCATGTATCATTATAGATACATTCAATCATTGCATGTATCATTATAGATACATTCAATTATTGCATGTATCATTATAGATACATGCAATCATTGCATGTATCATTATAGATACATGCAATTATTGCATGTATCATTATATATACATGCAATTATTGCATGTATCATTATATATACATGCAATTATTGCATGTATCATTATAGATGCATGCAATCATTGCATGTATCATTATAGATACATGCAATCATTGCATGTATCATTATAGATACATGCAATCATTGCATGTATCATTATAGATACATGCAATCATTGCATGTATCATTATAGATACATGCAATCATTGCATGTATCATTATAGATACATGCAATCATTGCATGTATCATTATAGATACATGCAATCATTGCATGTATCATTATAGATACATGCAATTATTGCATGTATCATTATAGATACATGCAATTATTGCATGTATCATTATAGATACATGCAATTATTGCATGTATCATTATAGATACATGCAATCATTGCATGTATCATTATAGATACATGCAATCATTGCATGTATCATTATAGATACATGCAATTATTGCATGTATCATTATAGATACATGCAATCATTGCATGTATCATTATAGATACATGCAATCATTGCATGTATCATTATAGATACATGCAATCATTGCATGTATCATTATAGATACATGCAATTATTGCATGTATCATTATAGATACATGCAATTATTGCATGTATCATTATAGATACATGCAATTATTGCATGTATCATTATATATACATGCAATTATTGCATGTATCATTATAGATACATGCAATCATTGCATGTATCATTATAGATACATGCAATCATTGCATGTATCATTATAGATACATGCAATTATTGCATGTATCATTATAGATGCATGCAATTATTGCATGTATCATTATAGATGCATGCAATCATTGCATGTATCATTATAGATACATGCAATCATTGCATGTATCATTATAGATACATGCAATCATTGCATGTATCATTATAGATACATGCAATCATTGCATGTATCATTATAGATACATGCAATTATTGCATGTATCATTATAGATACATGCAATTATTGCATGTATCATTATATATACATGCAATTATTGCATGTATCATTATAGATACATGCAATTATTGCATGTATCATTATATATACATGCAATTATTGCATGTATCATTATAGATACATGCAATCATTGCATGTATCATTATAGATACATGCAATTATTGCATGTATCATTATAGATGCATGCAATTATTGCATCTATCATTATAGATGCATGCATTCATTGCATGTATCATTATAGATACATGCAATCATTGCATGTATCATTATAGATACATGCAATCATTGCATGTATCATTATAGATACATGCAATCATTGCATGTATCATTATAGATACATTCAATCATTGCATGTATCATTATAGATACATTCAATTATTGCATGTATCATTATAGATACATGCAATCATTGCATGTATCATTATAGATACATGCAATTATTGCATGTATCATTATATATACATGCAATTATTGCATGTATCATTATATATACATGCAATTATTGCATGTATCATTATAGATGCATGCAATCATTGCATGTATCATTATAGATGCATGCAATTATTGCATGTATCATTAATAGGAGTAAGCACTTATTGCATTAGGAGTAAGCAATTATTGCCGGTATCATTAATAGGAGTAAGCACTTATTGCATGTATCATTAATAGGAGTAAGCACTTATTGCATTAGGAGTAAGCAATTATTGCCGGTATCATTAATAGGAGTAAGCACTTATTGCATGTATCATTAATAGGAGTAAAATACTTATTGCATGTATCATTAATAGGAGTAAGCACTTATTGCATTATGAGTAAGCACTTATTGCATTATGAGTAAGCAATTATTGCCTTAGTAAGCAATTATTGCATGTATCATTATAGGAGTAAGCAATTATTGCATGTATCATTATATGAGTAAGCAATTATTGCATGTATCATTAATAGGAGTAAGCAATTATTGCATGTATCATTAATAGGAGTAGGCAATTATTGCCGGTATCATTATAGGAGTAAGCAATTATTGCCGGTATCATTAATAGGAGTTAGCACTTATTGCATGTATCATTAATAGGAGTAAGCAATTATTGCATGTATCATTAATAGGAGTAAGCACTTATTGCATGTATCATTAATAGGAGTAAGCACTTATTGCATGTATCTTAATAGGAGTAAGCAATTATTGCATGTATCATTAATAGGAGTAAGCACTTATTGCATGTATCATTAATAGGAGTAAGCACTTATTGCATGTATCATTAATAAGAGTAAGCACTTATTGCATGTATCATTAATAGGAGTAAGCACTTATTGCATGTATCATTATAGGAGTAAGCAATTATTGCATGTATCATTATATGAGTAAGCAATTATTGCATGTATCATTAATAGGAGTAAGCAATTATTGCATGTATCATTAATAGGAGTAGGCAATTATTGCCGGTATCATTATAGGAGTAAGCAATTATTGCCGGTATCATTAATAGGAGTTAGCACTTATTGCATGTATCATTAATAGGAGTAAGCAATTATTGCATGTATCATTAATAGGAGTAAGCACTTATTGCATGTATCATTAATAGGAGTAAGCACTTATTGCATGTATCATTAATAGGAGTAAGCACTTATTGCATGTATCATTAATAGGAGTAAGCAATTATTGCATGTATCATTAATAGGAGTAAGCAATTATTGCATTAGGAGTAAGCAATTATTGCCGGTATCATTAATAGGAGTAAGCACTTATTGCATGTATCATTAATAGGAGTAAGCACTTATTGCATGTATCTTAATAGGAGTAAGCAATTATTGCATGTATCATTAATAGGAGTAAGCACTTATTGCATGTATCATTAATAGGAGTAAGCACTTATTGCATGTATCATTAATAGGAGTAAGCAATTATTGCATGTATCATTTTAAGAGTAAGCAATTATTGCATGTATCATTAATAGGAGTAAGCACTTATTGCATGTATCATTAATAAGAGTAAGCACTTATTGCATGTATCATTAATAGGAGTAAGCACTTATTGCATGTATCATTAATAGGAGTAAGCAATTATTGCATGTATCATTAATAGGAGTAAGCACTTATTGCATGTATCATTAATAGGAGTAAGCACTTATTGCATGTATCATTAATAAGAGTAAGCACTTATTGCATGTATCATTAATAGGAGTAAGCAATTATTGCCGGTATCATTAATAGGAGTAAGCAATTATTGCCGGTATCATTAATAGGAGTAAGGAATTATTGCCGGTATCATTAATAGGAGTAAGCAATTATTGCATGTATCATTAATAGTAGTAAGCACTTATTGCATGTATCAATCATTAATAGGAGTAAGCACTTATTGCATGTATCATTAATAGGAGTAAGCACTTATTGCATTAGGAGTAAGCAATTATTGCATGTATCATTAATAGGAGTAAGCACTTATTGCATGTATCATTAATAGGAGTAAGCAATTATTGCATGTGTCGTGGCCGAGCGGATAAGAGCACCGGACTCAAGCTCTGGTGTTTCCAGTGTTCAGCAGAGTGTGGGTTCGAGTCCCGGTCGTGACACTTGTGTCCTTATTAAGCAAGACACTTAACCATTATTGCTTCGTCCTTCGGATGGGACGTAAAGCCGTAGGTCCCGTGTATTGTGTAATGCACATAAAAGAACCCAGTGCACTTATCGTAAAGAGAAGGGGTTTGCCCCGGTGTTCCTGGTTTAATAGGAGTAAGCACTTATTGCATGTATCATTAATAGGAGTAAGCACTTATTGCATGTATCATTAATAGGAGTAAGCACTTATTGCATGTATCATTAATAGGAGTAAGCACTTATTGCATGTATCATTAATAGGAGTAAGCACTTATTGCATGTATCATTAATAGGAGTAAGCACTTATTGCATGTATCATTAATAGGAGTAAGCACTTATTGCATGTATCATTAATAGGAGTAAGCACTTATTGCATGTATCATTAATAGGAGTAAGCAATTATTGCATGTATCATTAATAGGAGTAAGCAATTATTGCATTAGGAGTAAGCAATTATTGCCGGTATCATTAATAGGAGTAAGCACTTATTGCATGTATCATTAATAGGAGTAAGCACTTATTGCATGTATCTTAATAGGAGTAAGCACTTATTGCATGTATCATTAATAGGAGTAAGCACTTATTGCATTAGGAGTAAGCAATTATTGCCGGTATCATTAATAGGAGTAAGCACTTATTGCATGTATCATTAATAGGAGTAAGCACTTATTGCATGTATCATTAATAGGAGTAAGCAATTATTGCATGTATCATTAATAGGAGTAAGCAATTATTGCATGTATCATTAATAGGAGTAAGCACTTATTGCATGTATCATTAATAGGAGTAAGCACTTATTGCATGTATCATTAATTGGAGTAAGCACTTATTGCATGTATCATTAATAGGAGTAAGCAATTATTGCATGTATCATTAATAGGAGTAAGCAATTATTGCATGTATCATTAATACGAGTAAGCACTTATTGCATGTATCATTAATAGGAGTAAGCACTTATTGCATTAGGAGTAAGCAATTATTGCCGGTATCATTAATAGGAGTAAGCACTTATTGCATGTATCATTAATAGGAGTAAGCACTTATTGCATGTATCATTAATAGGAGTAAGCAATTATTGCATGTATCATTAATAGGAGTAAGCAATTATTGCATGTGTCATTAATAGGAGTAAGCAATTATTGCATGTATCATTAATAGGAGTAAGCACTTATTGCATGTATAATTAATAAGAGTAAGCACTTATTGCATGTATCATTAATAGGAGTAAGCAATTATTGCCGGTATCATTAATAGGAGTAAGCAATTATTGCATGTGTCATTAATAGTAGTAAGCACTTATTGCATGTATCAATCATTAATAGGAGTAAGCACTTATTGCATGTATCATTAATAGGAGTAAGCACTTATTGCATTAGGAGTAAGCAATTATTGCATGTATCATTAATAGGAGTAAGCACTTATTGCATGTATCATTAATAGGAGTAAGCAATTATTGCATGTGTCGTGGCCGAGCGGATAAGAGCACCGGACTCAAGCTCTGGTGTTTCCAGTGTTCAGCAGAGTGTGGGTTCGAGTCCCGGTCGTGACACTTGTGTCCTTATTAAGCAAGACACTTAACCATTATTGCTTCGTCCTTCGGATGGGACGTAAAGCCGTAGGTCCCGTGTATTGTGTAATGCACGTAAAAGAACCCAGTGCACTTATCGTAAAGAGAAGGGGTTTGCCCCGGTGTTCCTGGTTTAATAGGAGTAAGCACTTATTGCATGTATCATTAATAGGAGTAAGCACTTATTGCATGTATCATTAATAGGAGTAAGCACTTATTGCATGTATCATTAATAGGAGTAAGCACTTATTGCATGTATCATTAATAGGAGTAAGCACTTATTGCATTAGGAGTAAGCAATTATTGCCGGTATCATTAATAGGAGTAAGCACTTATTGCATGTATCATTAATAGGAGTAAGCACTTATTGCATTAGGAGTAAGCAATTATTGCCGGTATCATTAATAGGAGTAAGCACTTATTGCATGTATCATTAATAGGAGTAAGCACTTATTGCATGTATCATTAATAGGAGTAAGCACTTATTGCATTATGAGTAAGCACTTATTGCATTATGAGTAAGCAATTATTGCCTTAGTAAGCAATTATTGCATGTATCATTATAGGAGTAAGCAATTATTGCATGTATCATTATATGAGTAAGCAATTATTGCATGTATCATTAATAGGAGTAAGCAATTATTGCATGTATCATTAATAGGAGTAGGCAATTATTGCCGGTATCATTATAGGAGTAAGCAATTATTGCCGGTATCATTAATAGGAGTTAGCACTTATTGCATGTATCATTAATAGGAGTAAGCAATTATTGCATGTATCATTAATAGGAGTAAGCACTTATTGCATGTATCATTAATAGGAGTAAGCAATTATTGCATGTGTCGTGGCCGAGCGGATAAGAGCACCGGACTCAAGCTCTGGTGTTTCCAGTGTTCAGCAGAGTGTGGGTTCGAGTCCCGGTCGTGACACTTGTGTCCTTATTAAGCAAGACACTTAACCATTATTGCTTCGTCCTTCGGATGGGACGTAAAGCCGTAGGTCCCGTGTATTGTGTAATGCACGTAAAAGAACCCAGTGCACTTATCGTAAAGAGAAGGGGTTTGCCCCGGTGTTCCTGGTTTAATAGGAGTAAGCACTTATTGCATGTATCATTAATAGGAGTAAGCACTTATTGCATGTATCATTAATAGGAGTAAGCACTTATTGCATGTATCATTAATAGGAGTAAGCACTTATTGCATGTATCATTAATAGGAGTAAGCACTTATTGCATGTATCATTAATAGGAGTAAGCACTTATTGCATGTATCATTAATAGGAGTAAGCACTTATTGCATGTATCATTAATAGGAGTAAGCAATTATTGCATGTATCATTAATAGGAGTAAGCAATTGTTGCATTAGGAGTAAGCAATTATTGCCGGTATCATTAATAGGAGTAAGCACTTATTGCATGTATCATTAATAGGAGTAAGCACTTATTGCATGTATCTTAATAGGAGTAAGCAATTATTGCATGTATCATAATAGGAGTAAGCACTTATTGCATGTATCATTAATAGGAGTAAGCACTAATTGCATGTATCATTAATAAGAGTAAGCACTTATTGCATGTATCATTAATAGGAGTAAGCACTTATTGCATGTATCATTATAGGAGTAAGCAATTATTGCATGTATCATTATATGAGTAAGCAATTATTGCATGTATCATTAATAGGAGTAAGCAATTATTGCATGTATCATTAATAGGAGTAGGCAATTATTGCCGGTATTTTTATAGGAGTAAGCAATTATTGCCGGTATCATTAATAGGAGTTAGCACTTATTGCATGTATCATTAATAGGAGTTAGCACTTATTGCATGTATCATTAATAGGAGTAAGCAATTATTGCATGTATCATTAATAGGAGTAAGCACTTATTGCATGTATCATTAATAGGAGTAAGCACTTATTGCATGTATCATTAATAGGAGTAAGCAATTATTGCATGTATCATTAATAGGAGTAAGCAATTATTGCATTAGGAGTAAGCAATTATTGCATGTATCATTAATAGGAGTAAGCACTTATTGCATGTATCTTAATAGGAGTAAGCAATTATTGCATGTATCATTAATAGGAGTAAGCACTTATTGCATGTATCATTAATAGGAGTAAGCACTTATTGCATGTATCATTAATAGGAGTAAGCACTTATTGCATGTATCATTAATAGGAGTAAGCAATTATTGCATGTATCATTTTAAGAGTAAGCAATTATTGCATGTATCATTAATAGGAGTAAGCACTTATTGCATGTATCATTAATAAGAGTAAGCACTTATTGCATGTATCATTAATAGGAGTAAGCACTTATTGCATGTATCATTAATAGGAGTAAGCACTTATTGCATGTATCATTAATAGGAGTAAGCAATTATTGCATGTATCATTAATAGGAGTAAGCACTTATTGCATGTATCATTAATAGGAGTAAGCACTTATTGCATGTATCATTAATAAGAGTAAGCACTTATTGCATGTATCATTAATAGGAGTAAGCAATTATTGCCGGTATCATTAATAGGAGTAAGCAATTATTGCCGGTATCATTAATAGGAGTAAGCAATTATTGCATGTGTCATTAATAGTAGTAAGCACTTATTGCATGTATCAATCATTAATAGGAGTAAGCACTTATTGCATGTATCATTAATAGGAGTAAGCACTTATTGCATTAGGAGTAAGCAATTATTGCATGTATCATTAATAGGAGTAAGCACTTATTGCATGTATCATTAATAGGAGTAAGCAATTATTGCATGTGTCGTGGCCGAGCGGATAAGAGCACCGGACTCAAGCTCTGGTGTTTCCAGTGTTCAGCAGAGTGTGGGTTCGAGTCCCGGTCGTGACACTTGTGTCCTTATTAAGCAAGACACTTAACCATTATTACTTCGTCCTTCGGATGGGACGTAAAGCCGTAGGTCCCGTGTATTGTGTAATGCACGTAAAAGAACCCAGTGCACTTATCGTAAAGAGAAGGGGTTTGCCCCGGTGTTCCTGGTTTAATAGGAGTAAGCACTTATTGCATGTATCATTAATAGGAGTAAGCACTTATTGCATGTATCATTAATAGGAGTAAGCACTTATTGCATGTATCATTAATAGGAGTAAGCACTTATTGCATGTATCATTAATAGGAGTAAGCACTTATTGCATGTATCATTAATAGGAGTAAGCACTTATTGCATGTATCATTAATAGGAGTAAGCACTTATTGCATGTATCATTAATAGGAGTAAGCACTTATTGCATGTATCATTAATAGGAGTAAGCACTTATTGCATGTATCATTAATAGGAGTAAGCAATTATTGCATTAGGAGTAAGCAATTATTGCCGGTATCATTAATAGGAGTAAGCACTTATTGCATGTATCATTAATAGGAGTAAGCACTTATTGCATGTATCTTAATAGGAGTAAGCACTTATTGCATGTATCATTAATAGGAGTAAGCACTTATTGCATTAGGAGTAAGCAATTATTGCCGGTATCATTAATAGGAGTAAGCAATTATTGCCGGTATCATTAATAGGAGTAAGCACTTATTGCATGTATCATTAATAGGAGTAAGCAATTATTGCATGTATCATTAATAGGAGTAAGCAATTATTGCATGTATCATTAATAGGAGTAAGCAATTATTGCATGTATCATTAATAGGAGTAAGCACTTATTGCATGTATCATTAATAGGAGTAAGCAATTATTGCATGTATCATTAATAGGAGTAAGCACTTATTGCATGTATCATTATAGGAGTAAGCACTTATTGCATGTATCATTAATAGGAGTAAGCACTTATTGCATGTATCATTAATAGGAGTAAGCAATTATTGCATGTATCATTAATAGGAGTAAGCACTTATTGCATGTATCATTAATAGGAGTAAGCAATTATTGCATGTATCATTAATAGGAGTAAGCACTTATTGCATGTATCATTAATAGGAGTAAGCACTTATTGCATGTATCATTAATAGGAGTAAGCACTTATTGCATGTATCATTAATAGGAGTAAGCACTTATTGCATGTATCATTAATAGGAGTAAGCACTTATTGCATGTATCATTAATAGGAGTAAGCAATTATTGCATGTATCATTAATACGAGTAAGCACTTATTGCATGTATCATTAATAGGAGTAAGCACTTATTGCATTAGGAGTAAGCAATTATTGCCGGTATCATTAATAGGAGTAAGCACTTATTGCATGTATCATTAATAGGAGTAAGCACTTATTGCATGTATCATTAATAGGAGTAAGCAATTATTGCATGTATCATTAATAGGAGTAAGCAATTATTGCATGTGTCATTAATAGGAGTAAGCAATTATTGCATGTATCATTAATAGGAGTAAGCACTTATTGCATGTATCATTAATAAGAGTAAGCACTTATTGCATGTATCATTAATAGGAGTAAGCAATTATTGCCGGTATCATTAATAGGAGTAAGCAATTATTGCCGGTATCATTAATAGGAGTAAGCAATTATTGCCGGTATCATTAATAGGAGTAAGCAATTATTGCATGTGTCATTAATAGTAGTAAGCACTTATTGCATGTATCAATCATTAATAGGAGTAAGCACTTATTGCATGTATCATTAATAGGAGTAAGCACTTATTGCATTAGGAGTAAGCAATTATTGCATGTATCATTAATAGGAGTAAGCACTTATTGCATGTATCATTAATAGGAGTAAGCAATTATTGCATGTGTCGTGGCCGAGCGGATAAGAGCACCGGACTCAAGCTCTGGTGTTTCCAGTGTTCAGCAGAGTGTGGGTTCGAGTCCCGGTCGTGACACTTGTGTCCTTATTAAGCAAGACACTTAACCATTATTGCTTCGTCCTTCGGATGGGACGTAAAGCCGTAGGTCCCGTGTATTGTGTAATGCACGTAAAAGAACCCAGTGCACTTATCGTAAAGAGAAGGGGTTTGCCCCGGTGTTCCTGGTTTAATAGGAGTAAGCACTTATTGCATGTATCATTAATAGGAGTAAGCACTTATTGCATGTATCATTAATAGGAGTAAGCACTTATTGCATGTATCATTAATAGGAGTAAGCACTTATTGCATGTATCATTAATAGGAGTAAGCACTTATTGCATGTATCATTAATAGGAGTAAGCACTTATTGCATGTATCATTAATAGGAGTAAGCACTTATTGCATGTATCATTAATAGGAGTAAGCACTTATTGCATGTATCATTAATAGGAGTAAGCAATTATTGCATTAGGAGTAAGCAATTATTGCCGGTATCATTAATAGGAGTAAGCACTTATTGCATGTATCATTAATAGGAGTAAGCACTTATTGCATGTATCTTAATAGGAGTAAGCACTTATTGCATGTATCATTAATAGGAGTAAGCACTTATTGCATTAGGAGTAAGCAATTATTGCCGGTATCATTAATAGGAGTAAGCAATTATTGCCGGTATCATTAATAGGAGTAAGCACTTATTGCATGTATCATTAATAGGAGTAAGCAATTATTGCATGTATCATTAATAGGAGTAAGCAATTATTGCATGTATCATTAATAGGAGTAAGCAATTATTGCATGTATCATTAATAGGAGTAAGCACTTATTGCATGTATCATTAATAGGAGTAAGCAATTATTGCATGTATCATTAATAGGAGTAAGCACTTATTGCATGTATCATTATAGGAGTAAGCACTTATTGCATGTATCATTAATAGGAGTAAGCACTTATTGCATGTATCATTAATAGGAGTAAGCAATTATTGCATGTATCATTAATAGGAGTAAGCACTTATTGCATGTATCATTAATAGGAGTAAGCAATTATTGCATGTATCATTAATAGGAGTAAGCACTTATTGCATGTATCATTAATAGGAGTAAGCACTTATTGCATGTATCATTAATAGGAGTAAGCACTTATTGCATGTATCATTAATAGGAGTAAGCACTTATTGCATGTATCATTAATAGGAGTAAGCACTTATTGCATGTATCATTAATAGGAGTAAGCAATTATTGCATGTATCATTAATACGAGTAAGCACTTATTGCATGTATCATTAATAGGAGTAAGCACTTATTGCATTAGGAGTAAGCAATTATTGCCGGTATCATTAATAGGAGTAAGCACTTATTGCATGTATCATTAATAGGAGTAAGCACTTATTGCATGTATCATTAATAGGAGTAAGCAATTATTGCATGTATCATTAATAGGAGTAAGCAATTATTGCATGTGTCATTAATAGGAGTAAGCAATTATTGCATGTATCATTAATAGGAGTAAGCACTTATTGCATGTATCATTAATAAGAGTAAGCACTTATTGCATGTATCATTAATAGGAGTAAGCAATTATTGCCGGTATCATTAATAGGAGTAAGCAATTATTGCCGGTATCATTAATAGGAGTAAGCAATTATTGCCGGTATCATTAATAGGAGTAAGCAATTATTGCATGTGTCATTAATAGTAGTAAGCACTTATTGCATGTATCAATCATTAATAGGAGTAAGCACTTATTGCATGTATCATTAATAGGAGTAAGCACTTATTGCATTAGGAGTAAGCAATTATTGCATGTATCATTAATAGGAGTAAGCACTTATTGCATGTATCATTAATAGGAGTAAGCAATTATTGCATGTGTCGTGGCCGAGCGGATAAGAGCACCGGACTCAAGCTCTGGTGTTTCCAGTGTTCAGCAGAGTGTGGGTTCGAGTCCCGGTCGTGACACTTGTGTCCTTATTAAGCAAGACACTTAACCATTATTGCTTCGTCCTTCGGATGGGACGTAAAGCCGTAGGTCCCGTGTATTGTGTAATGCACGTAAAAGAACCCAGTGCACTTATCGTAAAGAGAAGGGGTTTGCCCCGGTGTTCCTGGTTTAATAGGAGTAAGCACTTATTGCATGTATCATTAATAGGAGTAAGCACTTATTGCATGTATCATTAATAGGAGTAAGCACTTATTGCATGTATCATTAATAGGAGTAAGCACTTATTGCATGTATCATTAATAGGAGTAAGCACTTATTGCATGTATCATTAATAGGAGTAAGCACTTATTGCATGTATCATTAATAGGAGTAAGCACTTATTGCATGTATCATTAATAGGAGTAAGCACTTATTGCATGTATCATTAATAGGAGTAAGCAATTATTGCATGTATCATTAATAGGAGTAAGCAATTATTGCATTAGGAGTAAGCAATTATTGCCGGTATCATTAATAGGAGTAAGCACTTATTGCATGTATCATTAATAGGAGTAAGCACTTATTGCATGTATCTTAATAGGAGTAAGCACTTATTGCATGTATCATTAATAGGAGTAAGCACTTATTGCATTAGGAGTAAGCAATTATTGCCGGTATCATTAATAGGAGTAAGCACTTATTGCATGTATCATTAATAGGAGTAAGCACTTATTGCATGTATCATTAATAGGAGTAAGCAATTATTGCATGTATCATTAATAGGAGTAAGCAATTATTGCATGTATCATTAATAGGAGTAAGCAATTATTGCCGGTATCATTAATAGGAGTAAGCACTTATTGCATGTATCATTAATAGGAGTAAGCACTTATTGCATGTATCATTAATAGGAGTAAGCAATTATTGCATGTATCATTAATAGGAGTAAGCAATTATTGCATGTATCATTAATAGGAGTAAGCAATTATTGCATGTATCATTAATAGGAGTAAGCACTTATTGCATGTATCATTAATAGGAGTAAGCAATTATTGCATGTATCATTAATAGGAGTAAGCACTTATTGCATGTATCATTATAGGAGTAAGCACTTATTGCATGTATCATTAATAGGAGTAAGCACTTATTGCATGTATCATTAATAGGAGTAAGCAATTATTGCATGTATCATTAATAGGAGTAAGCACTTATTGCATGTATCATTAATAGGAGTAAGCAATTATTGCATGTATCATTAATAGGAGTAAGCAATTATTGCATGTATCATTAATAGGAGTAAGCAATTATTGCCGGTATCATTAATAGGAGTAAGCACTTATTGCATGTATCATTAATAGGAGTAAGCAATTATTGCATGTATCATTAATAGGAGTAAGCACTTATTGCATGTATCATTAATAGGAGTAAGCAATTATTGCATGTATCATTAATAGGAGTAAGCAATTATTGCATGTGTCATTAACAGGAGTAAGCAATTATTGCATGTATCATTAATAGGAGTAAGCACTTATTGCATGTATCATTAATAGGAGTAAGCACTTATTGCATGTATCATTAATAGGAGTAAGCAATTATTGCATGTATCATTAATAGGAGTAAGCACTTAATGCATGTATCATTAATAGGAGTAATCAATTATTGCATGTATCATTAATAGGAGTAAGCACTTATTGCATGTATCATTAATAGGAGTAAGCAATTATTGCATGTATCATTAATAGGAGTAAGCACTTATTGCATGTATCATTAATAGGAGTAAGCAATTATTGCATGTATCATTAATAGGAGTAAGCAATTATTGCATGTGTCATTAACAGGAGTAAGCACTTATTGCATGTATCATTATAGGAGTAAGCACTTATTGCATGTATCATTAATAGGAGTAAGCACTTATTGCATGTATCATTAATAGGAGTAAGCACTTATTGCATGTATCATTAATAGGAGTAAGCAATTATTGCATGTATCATTAATAGGAGTAAGCAATTATTGCATGTGTCATTAACAGGAGTAAGCAATTATTGCATGTATCATTAATAGGAGTAAGCACTTATTGCATGTATCATTAATAGGAGTAAGCACTTATTGCATGTATCATTAATAGGAGTAAGCAATTATTGCATGTATCATTAATAGGAGTAAGCACTTAATGCATGTATCATTAATAGGAGTAATCAATTATTGCATGTATCATTAATAGGAGTAAGCACTTATTGCATGTATCATTAATAGGAGTAAGCACTTATTGCATGTATCATTAATAGGAGTAAGCACTTATTGCATGTATCATTAATAGGAGTAAGCACTTATTGCATGTATCATTAATAGGAGTAAGCAATTATTGCATGTATCATTAATAGGAGTAAGCAATTATTGCATGTATCATTAATACGAGTAAGCACTTATTGCATGTATCATTAATAGGAGTAAGCACTTATTGCATTAGGAGTAAGCAATTATTGCATGTATCATTAATAGGAGTAAGCACTTATTGCATGTATCATTAATAGGAGTAAGCAATTATTGCATGTATCATTAATAGGAGTAAGCAATTATTGCATGTGTCATTAACAGGAGTAAGCAATTATTGCATGTATCATTAATAGGAGTAAGCACTTATTGCATGTATCATTAATAGGAGTAAGCACTTATTGCATGTATCATTAATAGGAGTAAGCAATTATTGCATGTATCATTAATAGGAGTAAGCACTTAATGCATGTATCATTAATAGGAGTAATCAATTATTGCCGGTATCATTAATAGGAGTAAGCACTTATTGCATGTATCATTAATAGGAGTAAGCAATTATTGCATGTATCATTAATAGGAGTAAGCACTTATTGCATGTATCATTAATAGGAGTAAGCACTTATTGCATGTATCATTAATAGGAGTAAGCAATTATTGCATGTATCATTAATAGGAGTAAGCAATTATTGCATGTATCATTAATACGAGTAAGCACTTATTGCATGTATCATTAATAGGAGTAAGCACTTATTGCATTAGGAGTAAGCAATTATTGCATGTATCATTAATAGGAGTAAGCACTTATTGCATGTATCATTAATAGGAGTAAGCAATTATTGCATGTATCATTAATAGGAGTAAGCAATTATTGCATGTGTCATTAACAGGAGTAAGCAATTATTGCATGTATCATTAATAGGAGTAAGCACTTATTGCATGTATCATTAATAGGAGTAAGCACTTATTGCATGTATCATTAATAGGAGTAAGCAATTATTGCATGTATCATTAATAGGAGTAATCAATTATTGCCGGTATCATTAATAGGAGTAAGCACTTATTGCATGTATCATTAATAGGAGTAAGCAATTATTGCATGTATCATTAATAGGAGTAAGCACTTATTGCATGTATCATTAATAGGAGTAAGCAATTATTGCATGTATCATTAATAGGAGTAAGCAATTATTGCATGTGTCATTAACAGGAGTAAGCAATTATTGCATGTATCATTAATAGGAGTAAGCACTTATTGCATGTATCATTAATAGGAGTAAGCACTTATTGCATGTATCATTAATAGGAGTAAGCAATTATTGCATGTATCATTAATAGGAGTAAGCACTTAATGCATGTATCATTAATAGGAGTAATCAATTATTGCATGTATCATTAATAGGAGTAAGCACTTATTGCATGTATCATTAATAGGAGTAAGCACTTATTGCATGTATCATTAATAGGAGTAAGCACTTATTGCATGTATCATTAATAGGAGTAAGCAATTATTGCATGTATCATTAATACGAGTAAGCACTTATTGCATGTATCATTAATAGGAGTAAGCACTTATTGCATTAGGAGTAAGCAATTATTGCCGGTATCATTAATAGGAGTAAGCACTTATTGCATGTATCATTAATAGGAGTAAGCACTTATTGCATGTATCATTAATAGGAGTAAGCAATTATTGCATGTATCATTAATAGGAGTAAGCAATTATTGCATGTATCATTAATAGGAGTAAGCAATTATTGCATGTATCATTAATAGGAGTAAGCACTTATTGCATGTATCATTAATAGGAGTAAGCAATTATTGCATGTATCATTAATAGGAGTAAGCACTTATTGCATGTATCATTATAGGAGTAAGCACTTATTGCATGTATCATTAATAGGAGTAAGCACTTATTGCATGTATCATTAATAGGAGTAAGCACTTATTGCATGTATCATTAATAGGAGTAAGCACTTATTGCATGTATCATTAATAGGAGTAAGCACTTATTGCATGTATCATTAATAGGAGTAAGCATTTATTGCATTAGGAGTAAGCAATTATTGCCGGTATCATTAATAGGAGTAAGCACTTATTGCATGTATCATTAATAGGAGTAAGCACTTATTGCATGTATCATTAATAGGAGTAAGCACTTATTGCATGTATCATTAATAGGAGTAAGCAATTATTGCATGTATCATTAATAGGAGTAAGCAATTATTGCATGTATCATTAATACGAGTAAGCACTTATTGCATGTATCATTAATAGGAGTAAGCACTTATTGCATGTATCATTAATAGGAGTAAGCAATTATTGCATGTATCATTAATAGGAGTAAGCAATTATTGCATGTATCATTAATAGGAGTAAGCAATTATTGCATGTATCATTAATAGGAGTAAGCACTTATTGCATGTATCATTAATAGGAGTAAGCAATTATTGCATGTATCATTAATAGGAGTAAGCAATTATTGCATGTATCATTAATAGGAGTAAGCACTTATTGCATGTATCATTAATAGGAGTAAGCAATTATTGCATGTATCATTATAGGAGTAAGCAATTATTGCATGTATCATTAATAGGAGTAAGCAATTATTGCATGTATCATTAATAAGAGTAAGCACTTATTGCATGTATCATTAATAGGAGTAAGCAATTATTGCATGTATCATTAATAGGAGTAAGCACTTATTGCATTAGGAGTAAGCAATTATTGCCGGTATCATTAATAGGAGTAAGCACTTATTGCATGTATCATTATAGGAGTAAGCACTTATTGCATGTATCATTAATAGGAGTAAGCACTTATTGCATGTATCATTAATAGGAGTAAGCAATTATTGCATGTATCATTAATAGGAGATAGCAATTATTGCATGTATCATTAATAGGAGTAAGCACTTATTGCATGTATCATTAATAGGAGTAAGCAATTATTGCATGTATCATTAATTTATTTACTTCCCATACTTCATGAAAATCTAAACAATACATAACTAAAATGATGATAATAAATTAAGTGTAATAATGTAAAGGAGAACATTCTAACCATAGTAAGAACAAACTGTCAGATAAAAAATTCACTAAACAAATTTCAGTAAGACATGGTCATAGTCAAGTGAACTTTGTGATATTACTGCAGCAATAATCTCACTTTTGAAATTTGTTGATTCTGAAGATAATTTGCTTGTGAGTTAAGTTTGCAGTAAGACCACACAAATGATTTTATAAATAATATGATTTGGAGATAAGGCACTGCTCAAATGGAAATTGTGGTAAGGCTACAAATCTCATTTAATAGTTGTGATGATGAAATAAAATTTTGCATTACACCATGTGGTTGTTCTCTTTTCTGCCCAGGATGTTCATGATAGCATTGGATCCAACAAGCCAGCCGTGCTGGAGACTATCGTGAGCGGAGAGCAGTTCCTCCAGGAGAACCGTAACCGCCTCTCCCCAGAGCAGCAAGAAGAGATGCAGAGGAAGATAGATGAGTTGAGAAGTTACTTTGACCAAGTGGATCACCGTAGCGAGAAGATCAACACAGACACTCAGAAGACCATTGACAGATTGGAGAAGGAACTTGAAGAAGAGGTAAAGAGGATACAATGCACCTTCTTGATCGAGTAATGAAAGCTTGAGCAAACAAAGTATTAAATGTTTTCCTTAAAGGGTGTTTGTAAGAGTAAAAATATAAATGCTCAAAGATTCACGCATAACTTACATGGTATAAAGATGGTTATGGTGGGAAACTCCCTTTCAAATATTTTTTCTTGAAATTAGTTTTTGAGAAATTAGTAAAACAATTAGTTTTGATCTCGCGAGTCAAAAACTCAATGTTTGAAAACAGTGAAAGCATTTCAGGTTTTCCCCCCACTTTTTTCTCGTGACTCCAATGACCGATTGAGCTTAAACTTTCACATGTTCGTTATTTCATGTAAATGTTGGGTCACATCAAGTGTGGATACAGGTCTTTCACAATTACCAATGTTACACATGTGCTTTAAAGGCACGTCGTCTCATTTTTTGGCAGAAATGTTTTTTATTACAGAGGAACAAATGTTAAAAGAGTGTGAACAGTTGTATTTTAAAAGTTTTTTTGGAGTTTGACTATTTGATGTGAAGAACATTTATCTAAAGAATACCTGTATTTTCCTTTATCAGATCCGTCTGCGTAAGATGTACAATGATTCTTGTAATGGTGTAGTGACTCTGATTGACTGGGTGACTGAGGCCCAAAACCGTCTTGCTGAAGAGCAGCCACAGAGTGAAGATGTCCCAGTGCTCAGCCAACAGACCGAAGAACACAAGGTATGCTAAAATGAACCGTCAAAGCTTCCTTGAATAACCAAACAAGGTGTTTGTTGTATTATTGTAGGTCTTATGGTAGTTGTGAAGAGACAGCAGTTATGAGAAGAAGGTCAAGGGGGTTTCAGGGAAGGGTATGTAATCAAGAACGGGCGGGAAAGTAACATTCCGTAAGTAGAAGTCTACAGAGTGGAATAGAAACGGGCGGATGCAAACCAAAGTCTACTGTGAGGAATAAACAACATATGCTGAGAATGATAGAAAGAGGGGCTGCCTCATTCTGACGATGAAACCTTCTTGCAGACTGTGCCAGAGGAAGAGTGGAGAGTAATTTAAAGATGATAACCTTGGACAGTTGTAAAATTCAACCACCTCTTCCTTCCCCAGTCCTCCTTGATTTGTCTTACTTTGGTTTAATTGTATTACATGACTCCACTAATCATTGATATTTTCACCTTTACCAGTCTCTGCATACAGACATCCTCTCCCGTCAACAGCCAGTCATGGAGAACATCCACACAGCCACACAGCTCCTAGACCAATACAACAACCGCCTCAAGGACCAAGACATGTTCAAACTCCGCAACTTTGTCAATGACCTCAAGACACGCTACGACAGCGTCCTAGGCCAGTCCTACGGCCGTCAGAACCGTCTGTCCTCACAGACCGAGGAGCTGAAGCACTACGAGGATGACAAGGATGAGATGGAGACTTGGCTGAGCTCCGCCCAGGAGACCATCCAAGAATCCCAGAACAACGTTGGTACCTCACCTGAAGAGTTGGAGGAGCAGTACAACCAGCAGAGAGAGTTTGCTGATGATGTGGTCAATCATGGTGCTGACCTGAAGTACCTCAACAAGACCGGAGAGAAGTTCTTGGACAACTCCAAGGTTAGTCTCAGGTTGAGTAGCTGTGGCTCTTTGGGTATTGTGTTGGGTTTTGTCAAGTTCCAAGTCTACATAGTAAGAGACCAGACTATTTTGACCATCAAGCCTCACTTTGGCCATATATACAAAAAAGCAAGATGGCCACCCTCCTCTCTAGTCAATCTAAAGCACTGCTGAGCAAACAAGGGAAGTAGATAATCTTGCAGCTTAAATATTGAATTGTTTTGTAAGCATAGCTAAAATTAGTATTATTTTTATCACCAACAGAGCTACCGTGAAGATTTGAGTGACTTCCGCTCTTCAGTCCTGACCCGTGAGCAGCAACGCGCCTTCGACGAGAACCCAGAGACCAAGAAGATCCGCGACAATGTAGGCGTCATCAACGACTACTACAACGACCTAAAGATGGCCACCAACGACCACACCAACCGCCTGAACTCACTGTTAGACAAACACCGTCGGTTCAACACAAACGTGAAGGGTACAACTAAGTGGTGTGATGAGACACGTGTGGATCTGGATAAACTTCTTGAAGAACCGATTGCTGCTGATCAGGTCAACATTCAGAGACAGATCAATGACCTCAAGGTACACAGTTCTAGTCAATCATTTTGAGGTTCGCAACTTTTCATTTCTTTCAACTGTTTTTTCTAGGCATGCTTATTGGGAGCAGAGCTGCCAACTCTCCCCGATTCTGCGGAAAGTTCTCTGAAAATAAACCAATCTTTCAATGCTCTGATGAACAAATTTGAAAATCTCCTTGAAAATTGTCCCTCTTATGTTGAATGTAATTCTAGATATCTTCCTGATTGTTGTACAAAATCTCCCTGATTACAAGATGCAAATGTTAGCAGTTCTGGGGACTAAATAAATATGTAAGCCTCCAAACTACCCACTACCAAAGGCCAATCCCTTGAGAAATATTTCAAGTTTGACATCTTGTTTGTTGACAGACCCTGCACGATGACGTCGTCCTTCATGGGAAAGACGTTGAGGCAGTCAAAGATACAGGCACTGAAGTGACTGAAGCTCAGCCAGAAACTAAACCAGAAGTGGATGCCACTAAAGGTATGATTGCAGAGGATATCTGCCATCTTTCTCTTTATTGCTTAAAGGATGGACACAAAGCTGGAATTAGCAAAAGTTTAGTCCTTTCCCATATTATTTACTTCTTGGTGTTCAGAGTGCCTGGGCAAATTTCCTGCAAATCAAAACAGAAAAGGTTTTGGACCAAGATATATATACAATTTTCTACTTGACTCAAATCCTGTTGTTTTTCCTAATTTTTCACACACAAAAAAGGCTACAATTGAATTGAGCTGCTGGTCACAAATTCCCACACAAAGTAAAAAAGCCAAAAATAAATAAATAAGTAAATAAATAAAGATTTCTTTTTCAAGAAACTCATTTATATTTCATCAGGCAAAGTTTTCAATCTTGCGTTATGTAAACCATCATATTTTCACTTTTCTGTTTGTTTCTTGACATTTCACTATCATAGCTGAGGTACAGAAGAAGTACGATGAACTAGAGGGTGACATTGCAGAACGCATGATGAGGCTCCAGAAAGCTCTCGCTGACTCCCAGTCCATCCAAGAAAGCCTAGACGGACTCCTGAAGTGGCTTGAAGACAAGGAGAAGGGAACTGTCATCGTGGTCAAGAAAGAACCTCTGGTGGAAAACTTACAGGAATACAGAGTGAGTTGGCGTTGGTTTTTTATATTTTTTTTATATAACCTTTTAGAAACCACGTATGTTTGTCAACAAGTTGATGCACACGTTATTTCTGTTAATTTTGGTTTGGCAATTTGGACGAATTAGTTTTAGCTCTCCGGACATCTGGAAAACCTTTCTGATTCTTGGTTCCACACAATGATGAAATAAAGTGGGAAATTTTTATTGTCTGGCTTACTTTCAACATTACACTTTTGTTTTCCAGCTTCTTGAGAAAGACATTGAGAACCATCGACCGACCATCGATCGTGTCTTGCGCTCCACGGCTGATGTGATCCGCCAACTGGAACGTCGCATTTACCAAGACAAAGTAGACAATTTCCAAGACCGGTTTGGAGACATGACCTCCTCGCTGAAGACCCATGGTATGATCAAAGAGACTGTAGTTGTTTGTTTAAACATAGCCTTAAAATTGTATACAAATTTCCTTGCATCACAATTACCACGTACGGATTGTTTGCTTCACCAACATTTGCCTCACATTTTCTTTTGCATGAAGTATGAACCAGGTTTTAAATAGTTATGTATTAATGGCTTATTTTTCAGGTGAGGTGTTGCAGTTCCTCTCTGGTGACCTTGTGGACCTTGAGAAACTACTGGACAACCTGGAGGAGTGGCTCGTACCGTTGTTGGATAAACTGGAATCAGCTGACTTCAATCGCAAGGAGATCCCTGAGTTGGAAGAAGAATTGCAGGTGGGTAGACTTGTCTAATAAGAGTCATTTCAATTCATTCTCTTTTCTTTAATTTGTGGTTTAGTGAAGAGACTGTTGATATTCTGAATTGTAACAGGAAGGATGTTCAGGGGGCTGGGTTCTCTAGCTCTTTGTTAGTTTGCAAACAAATAATCAAGAAGCTGGCCCATTTTGAAAGAGTGTGCCCTTCAAATAAAAAAGAAAAGAAAAAAAGGTTAGACCATTTCTTAATGTAATTATTAATGGTGATTGTAGGAGCTTTCCCAAGACGTAGAAAGTCACCGTCCAGAGTATCACACCATCCATGAACTTGGTGAACAGTTGATGAAACACCCTAAGGCAGGAGACACTTCATTCGTCACAGCCGTCTTGACCAACCTGGATCAGAACTGGCAGTCACTGGATGATGTACTCGCCAAACGGTAAGTACAAGATGGAATTGGGGTTGGGATTGGGGTTACCTATATCATAGTGAATCCCTTTTCATATTTCATTTGATACAGAATACTAAGGGAGCATTTCAAAAATTGTGCACGTTCTAGTCGCAATAGAACGTTCCCGTTGGGCACACGCCCCCAATCTATTCTTCCACCAGAACGTTCCACTGGACCGCATCTTTGTGCCAAATTACAGGGCAATCCTACACAAGTAAATATGCGAATTAGTGCTTTGAGCCAATGGATCATTTCGGTGGTCCAACAGAAATATCCTCGAGCACCGCTGCAATACTTATCCAATCCAACTAGAATGTTCCTACCGTTCCCACTTTTGAGATGCTCCCTAATTTGAAATCTCTCTGCAAGGGAATATTTTTCAATTGCAATGTTCTACATGAAAGATTCTGTAATGGAAAGTTAACTCATAAAAGTATGGAAATCAAAGTGAAGTGTAAAATTGGCAAATTTAGTTGACAAAATTGATGACAATGTTTCTACTCTGAAACCTTACAGACTCCAACAGCTTGAGGATCGTCAGCTGGCGACCAAACGCTACCAGAGCAGAAACAAAGAAGTAAACTTCTGGTTGGACAACATGGAAACCAAACTGGGCACGCTGGACTTGACCGTCCAAGAAGCGAAGGCTGTGGACCTACAGATCCAACAACTCAGGGTGAGTGTTAGTTCCCCTCTGCCAATACAGACATGTTATGTATCTCCTATTTAAATCACTGAACCAAACTGTTGCATATAAGGTACATGACTACAGTTTCATTTCAAGCACACAAAATTTCAAGCTTAGCAGAAAATGGTCACTATTAAAATACCCAGAAAAAAGGTTACCAGCCAAAAACCATGTAATTTAATATGAGTAATTTAATAGGAGTAAGCAATTATTGCATGTATCATTAATAGGAGTAAGCACTTATTGCATGTATCATTAATAGGAGTAAGCACTTATTGCATTAGGAGTAAGGACTTATTGCCGGTATCATTAATAGGAGTAAGCACTTATTGCATGTATCATTAATAGGAGTAAGCACTTATTGCATGTATCATTAATAGGAGTAAGCAATTATTGCATGTATCATTAATAGGAGTAAGCAATTATTGCATGTATCATTAATAGGAGTAAGCAATTATTGCATGTATCATTAATAGGAGTAAGCAATTATTGCATGTATCATTATAGGAGTAAGCAATTATTGCATGTATCATTAATAGGAGTAAGCACTTATTGCATGTATCATTAATAGGAGTAAGCACTTATTGCATGTATCATTAATAGGAGTAAGCAATTATTGCATGTATCATTAATAGGAGTAAGCAATTATTGCATGTATCATTAATACGAGTAAGCACTTATTGCATGTATCATTAATAGGAGTAAGCACTTATTGCATTAGGAGTAAGCAATTATTGCCGGTATCATTAATAGGAGTAAGCACTTATTGCATGTATCATTAATAGGAGTAAGCACTTATTGCATGTATCATTAATAGGAGTAAGCACTTATTGCATGTATCATTAATAGGAGTAAGCAATTATTGCATGTATCATTAATAGGAGTAAGCAATTATTGCATGTATCATTAATAGGAGTAAGCAATTATTGCATGTATCATTAATAGGAGTAAGCACTTATTGCATGTATCATTAATACGAGTAAGCAATTATTGCATGTATCATTAATAGGAGTAAGCACTTATTGCATTAGGAGTAAGCAATTATTGCCGGTATCATTAATAGGAGTAAGCACTTATTGCATGTATCATTAATAGGAGTAAGCACTTATTGCATGTATCATTAATAGGAGTAAGCACTTATTGCATGTATCATTAATAGGAGTAAGCAATTATTGCATGTATCATTAATAGGAGTAAGCAATTATTGCATGTATCATTAATAGGAGTAAGCAATTATTGCATGTATCATTAATAGGAGTAAGCACTTATTGCATGTATCATTAATACGAGTAAGCAATTATTGCATGTATCATTAATAGGAGTAAGCACTTATTGCATGTATCATTAATAGGAGTAAGCAATTATTGCATGTATCATTATAGGAGTAAGCAATTATTGCATGTATCATTAATAGGAGTAAGCAATTATTGCATGTATCATTAATAGGAGTAAGCACCTATTGCATTATGAGTAAGCACTTATTGCATTATGAGTAAGCAATTATTGCATGTATCATTAATAGGAGTAAGCAATTATTGCATGTATCATTATAGGAGTAAGCAATTATTGCATGTATCATTAATAGGAGTAAGCACTTATTGCATGTATCATTAATAGGAGTAAGCACTTATTGCATGTATCATTAATAGGAGTAAGCAATTATTGCATGTATCATTAATAGGAGTAAGCAATTATTGCATGTATCATTAATACGAGTAAGCACTTATTGCATGTATCATTAATAGGAGTAAGCACTTATTGCATTAGGAGTAAGCAATTATTGCCGGTATCATTAATAGGAGTAAGCACTTATTGCATGTATCATTAATAGGAGTAAGCACTTATTGCATGTATCATTAATAGGAGTAAGCACTTATTGCATGTATCATTAATAGGAGTAAGCAATTATTGCATGTATCATTAATAGGAGTAAGCACCTATTGCATTATGAGTAAGCACTTATTGCATTATGAGTAAGCAATTATTGCCGGTATCATTAATAGGAGTAAGCACTTATTGCATGTATCATTAATAGGAGTAAGCAATTATTGCATGTATCATTATAGGAGTAAGCAATTATTGCATGTATCATTAATAGGAGTAAGCAATTATTGCATGTATCATTAATAGGAGTAAGCAATTATTGCATGTATCATTATAGGAGTAAGCAATTATTGCATGTATCATTAATAGGAGTAAGCACTTATTGCATGTATCATTAATAGGAGTAAGCACTTATTGCATGTATCATTAATAGGAGTAAGCAATTATTGCATGTATCATTAATAGGAGTAAGCAATTATTGCATGTATCATTAATACGAGTAAGCACTTATTGCATGTATCATTAATAGGAGTAAGCACTTATTGCATTAGGAGTAAGCAATTATTGCCGGTATCATTAATAGGAGTAAGCACTTATTGCATGTATCATTAATAGGAGTAAGCACTTATTGCATGTATCATTAATAGGAGTAAGCACTTATTGCATGTATCATTAATAGGAGTAAGCAATTATTGCATGTATCATTAATAGGAGTAAGCAATTATTGCATGTATCATTAATAGGAGTAAGCAATTATTGCATGTATCATTAATAGGAGTAAGCACTTATTGCATGTATCATTAATACGAGTAAACAATTATTGCATGTATCATTAATAGGAGTAAGCACTTATTGCATGTATCATTAATAGGAGTAAGCAATTATTGCATGTATCATTATAGGAGTAAGCAATTATTGCATGTATCATTAATAGGAGTAAGCAATTATTGCATGTATCATTAATAGGAGTAAGCAGCTATTGCATTATGAGTAAGCACTTATTGCATTATGAGTAAGCAATTATTGCCGGTATCATTAATAGGAGTAAGCACTTATTGCATGTATCATTAATAGGAGTAAGCAATTATTGCATGTATCATTATAGGAGTAAGCAATTATTGCATGTATCATTAATAGGAGTAAGCAATTATTGCATGTATCATTATAGGAGTAAGCAATTATTGCATGTATCATTAATAGGAGTAAGCAATTATTGCATGTATCATTATAGGAGTAAGCAATTATTGCCGGTATCATTAATAGGAGTTAGCACTTATTGCATGTATCATTAATAGGAGTAAGCAATTATTGCATGTATCATTAATAGGAGTAAGCACTTATTGCATGTATCATTAATAGGAGTAAGCAATTATTGCATTAGGAGTAAGCAATTATTGCCGGTATCATTAATAGGAGTAAGCACTTATTGCATGTATCATTAATAGGAGTAAATAATTATTGCATGTATCATTATAGGAGTAAGCAATTATTGCCGGTATCATTAATAGGAGTAAGCACTTATTGCATGTATCATTAATAGGAGTAAGCACTTTTTGCATGTATCATTAATAGGAGTAAGCAATTATTGCATTAGGAGTAAGCAATTATTGCCGGTATCATTAATAGGAGTAAGCACTTATTGCATGTATCATTAATAGGAGTAAGCAATTATTGCCGGTATCATTAATAGGAGTTAGCACTTATTGCATGTATCATTAATAGGAGTAAGCAATTATTGCATGTATCATTATAGGAGTAAGCAATTATTGCCGGTATCATTAATAGGAGTAAGCACTTATTGCATGTATCATTAATAGGAGTAAGCAATTATTGCATGTATCATTAATAGGAGTAAGCAATTATTGCATGTATCATTATAGGAGTAAGCAATTATTGCCGGTATCATTAATAGGAGTTAGCACTTATTGCATGTATCATTAATAGGAGTAAGCAATTATTGCATGTATCATTAATAGGAGTAAGCACTTATTGCATGTATCATTAATAGGAGTAAGCAATTATTGCATTAGGAGTAAGCAATTATTGCCGGTATCATTAATAGGAGTAAGCACTTATTGCATGTATCATTAATAGGAGTAAATAATTATTGCATGTATCATTATAGGAGTAAGCAATTATTGCCGGTATCATTAATAGGAGTAAGCACTTATTGCATGTATCATTAATAGGAGTAAGCACTTTTTGCATGTATCATTAATAGGAGTAAGCAATTATTGCATTAGGAGTAAGCAATTATTGCCGGTATCATTAATAGGAGTAAGCACTTATTGCATGTATCATTAATAGGAGTAAGCAATTATTGCCGGTATCATTAATAGGAGTTAGCACTTATTGCATGTATCATTAATAGGAGTAAGCAATTATTGCATGTATCATTATAGGAGTAAGCAATTATTGCCGGTATCATTAATAGGAGTAAGCACTTATTGCATGTATCATTAATAGGAGTAAGCAATTATTGCATGTGTCGTGGCCGAGCGGATAAGAGCACCGGACTCAAGCTCTGGTGTTTCCAGTGTTCAGCAGAGTGTGGGTTCGAGTCCCGGTCGTGACACTTGTGTCCTTATTAAGCAAGACACTTAACCATTATTGCTTCGTCCTTCGGATGGGACGTAAAGCCGTAGGTCCCGTGTATTGTGTAATGCACGTAAAAGAACCCAGTGCACTTATCGTAAAGAGAAGGGGTTTGCCCCGGTGTTCGTGGTTTGATTGGCTGCATATTGCGCCACAGCACCTTGTAAACCATTACATGGTGCTATGTAAAGAAATGGGTCTCAAAATTCAAAAAGTAGCTCCACACCTTGCAGGAAAAATACTGACTGTTGAAGCGCCTTGAGCGTCACTGAGTGACGGATATGAGCGCTATATAAGAAGCCACTATTATTATTATTATTAATAGGAGTAAGCACTTATTGCATGTATCATTAATAGGAGTAAGCACTTATTGCATGTATCATTAATAGGAGTAAGCACTTATTGCATTAGGAGTAAGCAATTATTGCCTTAGGAGTAAGCAATTATTGCATGTATCATTAATAGGAGTAAGCACTTATTGCATTAGGAGTAAGCAATTATTGCCTTAGGAGTAAGCAATTATTGCCGGTATCATTAATAGGAGTTAGCACTTATTGCATGTATCATTAATAGGAGTAAGCAATTATTGCATGTATCATTATAGGAGTAAGCAATTATTGCATGTATCATTATAGGAGTAAGCAATTATTGCATGTATCATTATAGGAGTAAGCAATTATTGCATGTATCATTATAGGAGTAAGCAATTATTGCATGTATCATTATAGGAGTAAGCAATTATTGCATGTATCATTAATAGCAGTAAGCAATTATTGCATGTATCATTAATAGGAGTAAGCAATTATTGCATGTATCATTAATAGGAGTAAGCACTTATTGCATGTATCATTAATAGGAGTAAGCAATTATTGCATGTATCATTAATAGGAGTAAGCAATTATTGCATGTATCATTAATAGGAGTAAGCACTTATTGCATGTATCATTAATAGGAGTAAGCACTTATTGCATGTATCATTAATAGGAGTAAGCACTTATTGCATATATCATTAATAGGAGTAAGCACTTATTGCATGTATCATTAATAGGAGTAAGCAATTATTGCATGTATCATTAATAGGAGTAAGCAATTATTGCATGTATCATTAATACGAGTAAGCACTTATTGCATGTATCATTAATAGGAGTAAGCACTTATTGCATGTATCATTAATAGGAGTAGGCAATTATTGCCGGTATCATTATAGGAGTAAGCAATTATTGCCGGTATCATTAATAGGAGTTAGCAAATATTGCATGTATCATTAATAGGAGTAAGCACTTATTGCATGTATCATTAATAGGAGTAAGCACTTATTGCATGTATCATTAATAGGAGTAAGCAATTATTGCATTAGGAGTAAGCAATTATTGCCGGTATCATTAATAGGAGTAAGCACTTATTGCATGTATCATTAATAGGAGTAAGCAATTATTGCATGTATCATTAATAGGAGTAAGCACTTATTGCATGTATCATTAATAGGAGTAAGCACTTATTGCATTAGGAGTAAGCAATTATTGCCTTAGGAGTAAGCAATTATTGCCGGTATCATTAATAGGAGTAAGCACTTATTGCATGTATCATTAATAGGAGTAAGCAATTATTGCATGTATCATTATAGGAGTAAGCAATTATTGCATGTATCATTATAGGAGTAAGCAATTATTGCATGTATCATTATAGGAGTAAGCAATTATTGCATGTATCATTATAGGAGTAAGCAATTATTGCATGTATCATTAATAGGAGTAAGCAATTATTGCATGTATCATTAATAGCAGTAAGCAATTATTGCATGTATCATTAATAGGAGTAAGCAATTATTGCCGGTATCATTAATAGGAGTAAGCAATTATTGCCGGTATCATTAATAGGAGTAAGCACATATTGCATGTATCATTAATAGGAGTAAGCAAATATTGCATGTATCATTTATAGGAGTAAGCAATTATTGCATGTATCATTAATAGGAGTAAGGACTTATTGCATGTATCATTAATAGGAGTAAGCAATTATTGCATGTATCATTAATAGGAGTAAGCACTAATTGCATGTATCATTAATAGGAGTAAGCCCTATTGCATTAGGAGTAAGCAATTATTGCCGGTATCATTAATAGGAGTAAGCACTTATTGCATGTATCATTAATAGGAGTAAGCACTTATTGCATGTATCATTATAGGAGTAAGCAATTATTGCATGTATCATTAATAGGAGTAAGCAATTATTGCATGTATCATTATAGATACATGCAATTATTGCATGTATCATTATAGATACATGCAATCATTGCATGTTTCATTATAGATACATGCAATTATTGCATGTATCATTATAGGAGTAAGCAATTATTGCATTATCATTATAGATACATGCAATTATTGCATGTATCATTATAGATACATGCAATCATTGCATGTATCATTATAGATACATGCAATCATTGCATGTTTCATTATAGATACATGCAATTATTGCATGTATCATTAATAGGAGTAAGCACTTATTGCATGTATCATTATAGGAGTAAGCAATTATTGCATGTATCATGATACATGCAATCATTGCATGTATCATTATAGATACATGCAATCATTGCATGTATCATTATAGATACATGCAATCATTGCATGTTTCATTATAGATACATGCAATTATTGCATGTATCATTATAGGAGTAAGCAATTATTGCATTATCATTATAGATACATGCAATTATTGCATTATCATTATAGATACATGCAATTATTGCATGTATCATTATAGATACATGCAATTATTGCATGTATCATGATAGATACATGCAATCATTGCATGTATCATGATAGATACATGCAATCATTGCATGTATCATGATAGATACATGCAATCATTGCATGTATCATTATAGATACATGCAATCATTGCATGTATCATTATAGATACATGCAATCATTGCATGTATCATTATAGATACATGCAATCATTGCATGTATCATTATAGATACATGCAATCATTGCATGTGTCATTATAGATACATGCAATTATTGCATGTATCATTATAGATACATGCAATTATTGCATGTATCATTATATAGATACATGCAATCATTGCATGTATCATTATATAGATACATGCAATCATTGCATGTATCATTATAGATACATGCAATCAATGCATGTATCATTATAGATACATGCAATTATTGCATGTATCATTATAGATACATGCAATTATTGCATGTATCATTATAGATACATGCAATCATTGCATGTATCATTATAGATACATGCAATCATTGCATGTATCATTATAGATACATGCAATCATTGCATGTATCATTATAGATACATGCAATCATTGCATGTGTCATTATAGATACATGCAATTATTGCATGTATCATTATAGATACATGCAATTATTGCATGTATCATTATATAGATACATGCAATTATTGCATGTATCATTATATAGATACATGCAATCATTGAATGTATCATTATAGATACATGCAATCATTGAATGTATCATTATAGATACATGCAATCATTGCATGTATCATTATAGATACATGCAATCATTGCATGTATCATTATAGATACATGCAATCATTGCATGTATCATTATAGATACATGCAATCATTGCATGTATCATTATAGATACATGCAATCATTGCATGTATCATTATAGATACATGCAATCATTGCATGTATCATTATAGATACATGCAATCATTGCATGTATCATGATAGATACATGCAATTATTGCATGTATCATGATAGATACATGCAATTATTGCATGTATCATTATAGATACATGCAATTATTGCATGTATCATTTTATAGATACATGCAATCATTGCATGTATCATTATAGATACATGCAATTGTATCATTATAGATACATGCAATCATTGCATGTATCATTATAGATACATGCAATTATTGCATGTATCATTATAGATACATGCAATTATTGCATGTATCATTATATAGATACATGCAATTATTGCATGTATCATTATAGATACATGCAATCATTGCATGTATCATTATAGATACATGCAATCATTGCATGTATCATTATAGATACATGCAATCATTGCATGTATCATGATAGATACATGCAATCATTGCATGTATCATTATAGATACATGCAATCATTGCATGTATCATTATAGATACATGCAATTATTGCATGTATCATTATAGATACATGCAATTATTGCATGTATCATTATAGATACATGCAATTATTGCATGTATCATGATAGATACATGCAATCATTGCATGTATCATGATAGATACATGCAATCATTGCATGTATCATGATAGATACATGCAATCATTGCATGTATCATGATAGATACATGCAATCATTGCATGTATCATGATAGTTACATGCAATCATTGCATGTATCATTATAGATACATGCAATCCTTGCATGTATCATTATAGATACATGCAATCATTGCATGTATCATTATAGATACATGCAATCATTGCATGTATCATTATAGATACATGCAATCATTGCATGTATCATTATAGATACATGCAATCATTGCATGTGTCATTATAGATACATGCAATTATTGCATGTATCATTATAGATACATGCAATTATTGCATGTATCATTATATAGATACATGCAATCATTGCATGTATCATTATAGATACATGCAATCATTGCATGTATCGTGATAGATACATGCAATCATTGCATGTATCATGATAGATACATGCAATCATTGCATGTATCATTATAGATACATGCAATCATTGCATGTATCATTATAGATACATGCAATCATTGCATGTATCATTATAGATACATGCAATTATTGCATGTATCATTATAGATACATGCAATCATTGCATGTATCATTATAGATACATGCAATCATTGCATGTATCATTATAGATACATGCAATCATTGCATGTATCATTATAGATACATGCAATTATTGCATGTATCATTATAGATACATGCAATTATTGCATGTATCATTATATAGATACATGCAATTATTGCATGTATCATTATAGATACATGCAATTATTGCATGTATCATTATAGATACATGCAATTATTGCATGTATCATTATAGATACATGCAATTATTGCATGTATCATGATAGATACATGCAATCATTGCATGTATCATGATAGATACATGCAATCATTGCATGTATCATTATAGATACATGCAATCATTGCATGTATCATGATAGATACATGCAATCATTGCATGTATCATTATAGATACATGCAATTATTGCATGTATCATTATAGATACATGCAATTATTGCATGTATCATTATATAGATACATGCAATTATTGCATGTATCATTATAGATACATGCAATTATTGCATGTATCATTATAGATACATGCAATTATTGCATGTATCATTATAGATACATGCAATTATTGATGCAATCATTGCATGTATCATGATAGATACATGCAATCATTGCATGTATCATGATAGATACATGCAATCATTGCATGTATCATTATAGATACATGCAATCATTGCATGTATCATTATAGATACATGCAATCATTGCATGTATCATTATAGATACATGCAATCATTGCATGTATCATTATAGATACATGCAATCATTGCATGTATCATTATAGATACATGCAATCATTGCATGTATCATTATAGATACATGCAATCATTGCATGTATCATTATAGATACATGCAATCATTGCATGTATCATGATAGATACATGCAATGATTGCATGTATCATTATAGATACATGCAATTATTGCATGTATCATTATAGATACATGCAATTATTGCATGTATCATTATAGGAGTAAGCAATTATTGCATGTATCATTAATAGGAGTAAGCACTTATTGCATGTATCATTATAGGAGTAAGCACTTATTGCATGTATCATTAATAGGAGTAAGCAATTATTGCATGTATCATTAATAGGAGTAAGCAATTATTGCCGGTATCATTAATAGGAGTAAGCACTTATTGCATGTATCATTAATAGGAGTAAGCAATTATTGCATGTATCATTAATAGGAGTAAGCACTTATTGCATGTATCATTAATAGGAGTAAGCACTTATTGCCGGTATCATTAATAGGAGTAAGCACTTATTGCATGTATCATTAATAGGAGTAAGCAATTATTGCATGTATCATTAATAGGAGTAAGCACTTATTGCATGTATCATTAATAGGAGTAACCAATTATTGCATGTATCATTAATAGGAGTAAGCAATTATTGCATGTATCATTAATAGGAGTAAGCACTTATTGCATGTATCATTAATAGGAGTAAGCAATTATTGCATGTATAATTATAGGAGTAAGCAATTATTGCATGTATCATTAATAGGAGTAAGCACTTATTGCATTATGAGTAAGCACTTATTGCATTATGAGTAAGCAATTATTGCCGGTATCATTAATAGGAGTAAGCACTTATTGCATGTATCATTAATAGGAGTAAGCAATTATTGCATGTATCATTATAGGAGTAAGCAATTATTGCCGGTATCATTAATAGGAGTTAGCACTTATTGCATGTATCATTAATAGGAGTAAGCAATTATTGCATGTATCATTAATAGGAGTAAGCACTTATTGCATGTATCATTAATAGGAGTAAGCACTTATTGCATGTATCATTAATAGGAGTAAGCACTTATTGCATGTATCATTAATAGGAGTAAGCAATTATTGCATGTATCATTATAGGAGTAAGCAATTATTGCATGTATCATTAATAGGAGTAAGCACTTATTGCATGTATCATTAATAGGAGTAAGCAATTATTGCATGTGTCGTGGCCGAGCGGATAAGAGCACCGGACTCAAGCTCTGGTGTTTCCAGTGTTCAGCAGAGTGTGGGTTCGAGTCCCGGTCGTGACACTTGTGTCCTTATTAAGCAAGACACTTAACCATTATTGCTTCGTCCTTCGGATGGGACGTAAAGCCGTAGGTCCCGTGTATTGTGTAATGCACGTAAAAGAACCCAGTGCACTTATCGTAAAGAGAAGGGGTTTGCCCCGGTTGTCCTGGTTTAATAGGAGTAAGCACTTATTGCATGTATCATTAATAGGAGTAAGCACTTATTGCATGTATCATTAATAGGAGTAAGCACTTATTGCATGTATCATTAATAGGAGTAAGCACTTATTGCATGTATCATTAATAGGAGTAAGCACTTATTGCATGTATCATTAATAGGAGTAAGCAATTATTGCATGTATCATTAATAGGAGTAAGCAATTATTGCATGTATCATTATAGGAGTAAGCAATTATTGCCGGTATCATTAATAGGAGTAAGCACTTATTGCATGTATCATTAATAGGAGTAAGCACTTATTGCATGTATCATTATAGGAGTAAGCAATTATTGCATGTATCATTATAGGAGTAAGCAATTATTGCATGTATCATTAATAGGAGTAAGCACTTATTGCATTAGGAGTAAGCAATTATTGCCGGTATCATTATAGGAGTAAGCACTTATTGCATGTATCATTAATAGGAGTAAGCAATTATTGCATGTATCATTAATAGGAGTAAGCACTTATTGCATGTATCATTAATAGGAGTAAGCACTTATTGCATGTATCATTAATAGGAGTAAGCACTTATGCATGTATCATTAATAGGAGTAAGCAATTATTGCATGTATCATTAATAGGAGTAAGCAATTATTGCATGTATCATTATAGGAGTAAGCAATTATTGCATGTATCATTAATAGGAGTAAGCACTTGTTGCATGTATCATTAATAGGAGTAAGCAATTATTGCATGTATAATTATAGGAGTAAGCAATTATTGCATGTATCATTAATAGGAGTAAGCACTTATTGCATGTATCATTAATAGGAGTAAGCACTTATTGCATGTATCATTAATAGGAGTAAGCACTTATTGCATGTATCATTAATAGGAGTAAGCACTTATTGCATTATGAGTAAGCACTTATTGCATTATGAGTAAGCAATTATTGCCGGTATCATTAATAGGAGTAAGCACTTATTGCATGTATCATTAATAGGAGTAAGCAATTATTGCATGTATCATTATAGGAGTAAGCAATTATTGCATGTATCATTATAGGAGTAAGCCATTATTGCATGTATCATTAATAGGAGTAAGCAATTATTGCCGGTATCATTATAGGAGTAAGCAATTATTGCCGGTATCATTAATAGGAGTTAGCACTTATTGCATGTATCATTAATAGGAGTAAGCAATTATTGCATGTATCATTAATAGGAGTAAGCACTTATTGCATGTATCATTAATAGGAGTAAGCAACTATTGCATGTATCATTAATAGGAGTAAGCACTTATTGCATGTATCATTAATAGGAGTAAGCAATTATTGCATGTATCATTAATAGGAGTAAGCAATTATTGCATGTATCATTATAGGAGTAAGCAATTATTGCATGTATCATTAATAGGAGTAAGCAATTATTGCATGTATCATTAATAGGAGTAAGCACTTATTGCATGTATCATTAATAGGAGTAAGCACTTATTGCATGTATCATTAATAGGAGTAAGCAATTATTGCATGTATCATTTTAGGAGTAAGCAATTATTGCATGTATCATTAATAGGAGTAAGCACTTATTGCCTGTATCATTAATAGGAGTAAGCACTTATTGCATTATGAGTAAGCACTTATTGCATTATGAGTAAGCAATTATTGCCGGTATCATTAATAGGAGTAAGCACTTATTGCATGTATCATTAATAGGAGTAAGCAATTATTGCATGTATCATTATAGGAGTAAGCAATTATTGCATGTATCATTATAGGAGTAAGCAATTATTGCATGTATCATTATAGGAGTAAGCAATTATTGCATGTATCATTAATAGGAGTAAGCAATTATTGCATGTATCATTAATAGGAGTAGGCAATTATTGCCGGTATCATTATAGGAGTAAGCAATTATTGCCGGTATCATTAATAGGAGTTAGCAAATATTGCATGTATCATTAATAGGAGTAAGCACTTATTGCATGTATCATTAATAGGAGTAAGCACTTATTGCATGTATCATTAATAGGAGTAAGCACTTATTGCATGTATCATTAATAGGAGTAAGCAATTATTGCATTAGGAGTAAGCAATTATTGCCGGTATCATTAATAGGAGTAAGCACTTATTGCATGTATCATTAATAGGAGTAAGCAATTATTGCCGGTATCATTAATAGGAGTTAGCACTTATTGCATGTATCATTAATAGGAGTAAGCAATTATTGCATGTATCATTATAGGAGTAAGCAATTATTGCCGGTATCATTAATAGGAGTAAGCACTTATTGCATGTATCATTAATAGGAGTAAGCAATTATTGCATGTATCATTAATAGGAGTAAGCACTTATTGCATGTATCATTAATAGGAGTAAGCAATTATTGCATGTATTATTTTAGGAGTAAGCAATTATTGCATGTATCATTAATAGGAGTAAGCACTTATTGCATGTATCATTAATAGGAGTAAGCACTTATTGCATGTAACATTAATAGGAGTAAGCACCTATTGCATGTATCATTAATAGGAGTAAGCACTTATTGCATGTATCATTATAGGAGTAAGCAATTATTGCCGGTATCATTAATAGGAGTAAGCACTTATTGCATGTATCATTAATAGGAGTAAGCAATTATTGCATGTATCATTAATAGGAGTAAGCAATTATTGCATGTATCATTAATAGGAGTAAGCACTTATTGCATGTATCATTAATAGGAGTAAGCAATTATTGCCGGTATCATTAATAGGAGTTAGCACTTATTGCATGTATCATTAATAGGAGTAAGCAATTATTGCATGTATCATTAATAGGAGTAAGCAATTATTGCATGTATCATTAATAGGAGTAAGCACTTATTGCATGTATCATTAATAGGAGTAAGCACTTATTGCATGTATCATTAATAGGAGTAAGCACTTATTGCATTATGAGTAAGCACTTATTGCATTATGAGTAAGCAATTATTGCCGGTATCATTAATAGGAGTAAGCACTTATTGCATGTATCATTAATAGGAGTAAGCAATTATTGCATGTATCATTATAGGAGTAAGCAATTATTGCATGTATCATTATAGGAGTAAGCAATTATTGCATGTATCATTATAGGAGTAAGCAATTATTGCATGTATCATTAATAGGAGTAAGCAATTATTGCATGTATCATTAATAGGAGTAGGCAATTATTGCCGGTATCATTATAGGAGTAAGCAATTATTGCCGGTATCATTAATAGGAGTTAGCAAATATTGCATGTATCATTAATAGGAGTAAGCACTTATTGCATGTATCATTAATAGGAGTAAGCACTTATTGCATGTATCATTAATAGGAGTAAGCACTTATTGCATGTATCATTAATAGGAGTAAGCAATTATTGCATTAGGAGTAAGCAATTATTGCCGGTATCATTAATAGGAGTAAGCACTTATTGCATGTATCATTAATAGGAGTAAGCAATTATTGCCGGTATCATTAATAGGAGTTAGCACTTATTGCATGTATCATTAATAGGAGTAAGCAATTATTGCATGTATCATTATAGGAGTAAGCAATTATTGCCGGTATCATTAATAGGAGTAAGCACTTATTGCATGTATCATTAATAGGAGTAAGCAATTATTGCATGTGTCGTGGCCGAGCGGATAAGAGCACCGGACTCAAGCTCTGGTGTTTCCAGTGTTCAGCAGAGTGTGGGTTCGAGTCCCGGTCGTGACACTTGTGTCCTTATTAAGCAAGACACTTAACCATTATTGCTTCGTCCTTCGGATGGGACGTAAAGCCGTAGGTCCCGTGTATTGTGTAATGCACGTAAAAGAACCCAGTGCACTTATCGTAAAGAGAAGGGGTTTGCCCCGGTGTTCCTGGTTTAATAGGAGTAAGCACTTATTGCATGTATCATTAATAGGAGTAAGCACTTATTGCATGTATCATTAATAGGAGTAAGCACTTATTGCATGTATCATTAATAGGAGTAAGCAATTATTGCATGTATCATTAATAGGAGTAAGCAATTATTGCATGTATCATTATAGGAGTAAGCAATTATTGCCGGTATCATTAATAGGAGTAAGCACTTATTGCATGTATCATTAATAGGAGTAAGCACTTATTGCATGTATCATTATAGGAGTAAGCAATTATTGCATGTATCATTAATAGGAGTAAGCACTTATTGCATTAGGAGTAAGCAATTATTGCCGGTATCATTATAGGAGTAAGCACTTATTGCATGTATCATTAATAGGAGTAAGCAATTATTGCATGTATCATTAATAGGAGTAAGCACTTATTGCATGTATCATTAATAGGAGTAAGCACTTATTGCATTAGGAGTAAGCAATTATTGCATTATGAGTAAGCAATTATTGCCGGTATCATTAATAGGAGTAAGCACTTATTGCATGTATCATTAATAGGAGTAAGCAATTATTGCATGTATCATTATAGGAGTAAGCAATTATTGCATGTATCATTATAGGAGTAAGCAATTATTGCATGTATCATTATAGGAGTAAGCAATTATTGCATGTATCATTAATAGGAGTAAGCAATTATTGCATGTATCATTAATAGGAGTAGGCAATTATTGCCGGTATCATTATAGGAGTAAGCAATTATTGCCGGTATCATTAATAGGAGTTAGCAAATATTGCATGTATCATTAATAGGAGTAAGCACTTATTGCATGTATCATTAATAGGAGTAAGCACTTATTGCATGTATCATTAATAGGAGTAAGCACTTATTGCATGTATCATTAATAGGAGTAAGCAATTATTGCATTAGGAGTAAGCAATTATTGCCGGTATCATTAATAGGAGTAAGCACTTATTGCATGTATCATTAATAGGAGTAAGCAATTATTGCCGGTATCATTAATAGGAGTTAGCACTTATTGCATGTATCATTAATAGGAGTAAGCAATTATTGCATGTATCATTATAGGAGTAAGCAATTATTGCCGGTATCATTAATAGGAGTAAGCACTTATTGCATGTATCATTAATAGGAGTAAGCAATTATTGCATGTATCATTAATAGGAGTAAGCACTTATTGCATGTATCATTAATAGGAGTAAGCAATTATTGCATGTATTATTTTAGGAGTAAGCAATTATTGCATGTATCATTAATAGGAGTAAGCACTTATTGCATGTATCATTAATAGGAGTAAGCACTTATTGCATGTAACATTAATAGGAGTAAGCACCTATTGCATGTATCATTAATAGGAGTAAGCACTTATTGCATGTATCATTATAGGAGTAAGCAATTATTGCCGGTATCATTAATAGGAGTAAGCACTTATTGCATGTATCATTAATAGGAGTAAGCAATTATTGCATGTATCATTAATAGGAGTAAGCAATTATTGCATGTATCATTAATAGGAGTAAGCACTTATTGCATGTATCATTAATAGGAGTAAGCAATTATTGCCGGTATCATTAATAGGAGTTAGCACTTTTTGCATGTATCATTAATAGGAGTAAGCAATTATTGCATGTATCATTAATAGGAGTAAGCAATTATTGCATGTATCATTAATAGGAGTAAGCACTTATTGCATGTATCATTAATAGGAGTAAGCACTTATTGCATGTATCATTAATAGGAGTAAGCACTTATTGCATTATGAGTAAGCACTTATTGCATTATGAGTAAGCAATTATTGCCGGTATCATTAATAGGAGTAAGCACTTATTGCATGTATCATTAATAGGAGTAAGCAATTATTGCATGTATCATTATAGGAGTAAGCAATTATTGCATGTATCATTATAGGAGTAAGCAATTATTGCATGTATCATTATAGGAGTAAGCAATTATTGCATGTATCATTAATAGGAGTAAGCAATTATTGCATGTATCATTAATAGGAGTAGGCAATTATTGCCGGTATCATTATAGGAGTAAGCAATTATTGCCGGTATCATTAATAGGAGTTAGCAAATATTGCATGTATCATTAATAGGAGTAAGCACTTATTGCATGTATCATTAATAGGAGTAAGCACTTATTGCATGTATCATTAATAGGAGTAAGCACTTATTGCATGTATCATTAATAGGAGTAAGCAATTATTGCATTAGGAGTAAGCAATTATTGCCGGTATCATTAATAGGAGTAAGCACTTATTGCATGTATCATTAATAGGAGTAAGCAATTATTGCCGGTATCATTAATAGGAGTTAGCACTTATTGCATGTATCATTAATAGGAGTAAGCAATTATTGCATGTATCATTATAGGAGTAAGCAATTATTGCCGGTATCATTAATAGGAGTAAGCACTTATTGCATGTATCATTAATAGGAGTAAGCAATTATTGCATGTGTCGTGGCCGAGCGGATAAGAGCACCGGACTCAAGCTCTGGTGTTTCCAGTGTTCAGCAGAGTGTGGGTTCGAGTCCCGGTCGTGACACTTGTGTCCTTATTAAGCAAGACACTTAACCATTATTGCTTCGTCCTTCGGATGGGACGTAAAGCCGTAGGTCCCGTGTATTGTGTAATGCACGTAAAAGAACCCAGTGCACTTATCGTAAAGAGAAGGGGTTTGCCCCGGTGTTCCTGGTTTAATAGGAGTAAGCACTTATTGCATGTATCATTAATAGGAGTAAGCACTTATTGCATGTATCATTAATAGGAGTAAGCACTTATTGCATGTATCATTAATAGGAGTAAGCAATTATTGCATGTATCATTAATAGGAGTAAGCAATTATTGCATGTATCATTATAGGAGTAAGCAATTATTGCCGGTATCATTAATAGGAGTAAGCACTTATTGCATGTATCATTAATAGGAGTAAGCACTTATTGCATGTATCATTATAGGAGTAAGCAATTATTGCATGTATCATTAATAGGAGTAAGCACTTATTGCATTAGGAGTAAGCAATTATTGCCGGTATCATTATAGGAGTAAGCACTTATTGCATGTATCATTAATAGGAGTAAGCAATTATTGCATGTATCATTAATAGGAGTAAGCACTTATTGCATGTATCATTAATAGGAGTAAGCACTTATTGCATTAGGAGTAAGCAATTATTGCATTATGAGTAAGCAATTATTGCCGGTATCATTAATAGGAGTAAGCACTTATTGCATGTATCATTAATAGGAGTAAGCAATTATTGCATGTATCATTATAGGAGTAAGCAATTATTGCCGGTATCATTAATAGGAGTAAGCACTTATTGCATGTATCATTAATAGGAGTAAGCACTTATTGCATGTATCATTATAGGAGTAAGCAATTATTGCATGTATCATTAATAGGAGTAGGCAATTATTGCCGGTATCATTATAGGAGTAAGCAATTATTGCCGGTATCATTAATAGGAGTTAGCAAATATTGCATGTATCATTAATAGGAGTAAGCACTTATTGCATGTATCATTAATAGGAGTAAGCACTTATTGCATGTATCATTAATAGGAGTAAGCACTTATTGCATGTATCATTAATAGGAGTAAGCAATTATTGCATTAGGAGTAAGCAATTATTGCCGGTATCATTAATAGGAGTAAGCACTTATTGCATGTATCATTAATAGGAGTAAGCAATTATTGCCGGTATCATTAATAGGAGTTAGCACTTATTGCATGTATCATTAATAGGAGTAAGCAATTATTGCATGTATCATTATAGGAGTAAGCAATTATTGCCGGTATCATTAATAGGAGTAAGCACTTATTGCATGTATCATTAATAGGAGTAAGCAATTATTGCATGTATCATTAATAGGAGTAAGCACTTATTGCATGTATCATTAATAGGAGTAAGCAATTATTGCATGTATTATTTTAGGAGTAAGCAATTATTGCATGTATCATTAATAGGAGTAAGCACTTATTGCATGTATCATTAATAGGAGTAAGCACTTATTGCATGTAACATTAATAGGAGTAAGCACCTATTGCATGTATCATTAATAGGAGTAAGCACTTATTGCATGTATCATTATAGGAGTAAGCAATTATTGCCGGTATCATTAATAGGAGTAAGCACTTATTGCATGTATCATTAATAGGAGTAAGCAATTATTGCATGTATCATTAATAGGAGTAAGCAATTATTGCATGTATCATTAATAGGAGTAAGCACTTATTGCATGTATCATTAATAGGAGTAAGCAATTATTGCCGGTATCATTAATAGGAGTTAGCACTTTTTGCATGTATCATTAATAGGAGTAAGCAATTATTGCATGTATCATTAATAGGAGTAAGCAATTATTGCATGTATCATTAATAGGAGTAAGCACTTATTGCATGTATCATTAATAGGAGTAAGCACTTATTGCATGTATCATTAATAGGAGTAAGCACTTATTGCATTATGAGTAAGCACTTATTGCATTATGAGTAAGCAATTATTGCCGGTATCATTAATAGGAGTAAGCACTTATTGCATGTATCATTAATAGGAGTAAGCAATTATTGCATGTATCATTATAGGAGTAAGCAATTATTGCATGTATCATTATAGGAGTAAGCAATTATTGCATGTATCATTATAGGAGTAAGCAATTATTGCATGTATCATTAATAGGAGTAAGCAATTATTGCATGTATCATTAATAGGAGTAGGCAATTATTGCCGGTATCATTATAGGAGTAAGCAATTATTGCCGGTATCATTAATAGGAGTTAGCAAATATTGCATGTATCATTAATAGGAGTAAGCACTTATTGCATGTATCATTAATAGGAGTAAGCACTTATTGCATGTATCATTAATAGGAGTAAGCACTTATTGCATGTATCATTAATAGGAGTAAGCAATTATTGCATTAGGAGTAAGCAATTATTGCCGGTATCATTAATAGGAGTAAGCACTTATTGCATGTATCATTAATAGGAGTAAGCAATTATTGCCGGTATCATTAATAGGAGTTAGCACTTATTGCATGTATCATTAATAGGAGTAAGCAATTATTGCATGTATCATTATAGGAGTAAGCAATTATTGCCGGTATCATTAATAGGAGTAAGCACTTATTGCATGTATCATTAATAGGAGTAAGCAATTATTGCATGTGTCGTGGCCGAGCGGATAAGAGCACCGGACTCAAGCTCTGGTGTTTCCAGTGTTCAGCAGAGTGTGGGTTCGAGTCCCGGTCGTGACACTTGTGTCCTTATTAAGCAAGACACTTAACCATTATTGCTTCGTCCTTCGGATGGGACGTAAAGCCGTAGGTCCCGTGTATTGTGTAATGCACGTAAAAGAACCCAGTGCACTTATCGTAAAGAGAAGGGGTTTGCCCCGGTGTTCCTGGTTTAATAGGAGTAAGCACTTATTGCATGTATCATTAATAGGAGTAAGCACTTATTGCATGTATCATTAATAGGAGTAAGCACTTATTGCATGTATCATTAATAGGAGTAAGCAATTATTGCATGTATCATTAATAGGAGTAAGCAATTATTGCATGTATCATTATAGGAGTAAGCAATTATTGCCGGTATCATTAATAGGAGTAAGCACTTATTGCATGTATCATTAATAGGAGTAAGCACTTATTGCATGTATCATTATAGGAGTAAGCAATTATTGCATGTATCATTAATAGGAGTAAGCACTTATTGCATTAGGAGTAAGCAATTATTGCCGGTATCATTATAGGAGTAAGCACTTATTGCATGTATCATTAATAGGAGTAAGCAATTATTGCATGTATCATTAATAGGAGTAAGCACTTATTGCATGTATCATTAATAGGAGTAAGCACTTATTGCATTAGGAGTAAGCAATTATTGCCGGTATCATTAATAGGAGTAAGCACTTATTGCATGTATCATTAATAGGAGTAAGCAATTATTGCATGTATCATTAATAGGAGTAAGCACTTATTGCATGTATCATTAATAGGAGTAAGCAATTATTGCATGTATCATTAATAGGAGTAAGCAATTATTGCATGTATCATTAATAGGAGTAAGCAATTATTGCATGTATCATTAATAGGAGTAAGCAATTATTGCATGTATCATTAATAGGAGTAAGCACTTATTGCATGTATCATTAATAGGAGTAAGCAATTATTGCATGTATCATTAATAGGAGTAAGCAATTATTGCATGTATCATTATAGGAGTAAGCAATTATTGCATGTATCATTAATAGGAGTAAGCAATTATTGCATGTATCATTAATAGGAGTAAGCAATTATTGCATGTATCATTATAGGAGTAAGCAATTATTGCATGTATCATTAATAGGAGTAAGCACTTATTGCATGTATCATTAATAGGAGTAAGCACTTATTGCATGTATCTTAATAGGAGTAAGCACTTATTGCATGTATCTTAATAGGAGTAAGCACGTATTGCATGTATCATTATAGGAGTAAGCAATTATTGCATGTATCATTATAGGAGTAAGCAATTATTGCATGTATCATTATAGGAGTAAGCAATTATTGCATGTATCATTAATAGGAGTAAGCAATTATTGCCGGTATCATTATAGGAGTAAGCAATTATTGCCGGTATCATTAATAGGAGTTAGCACTTATTGCATGTATCATTAATAGGAGTAAGCAATTATTGCCGGTATCATTATAGGAGTAAGCAATTATTGCCGGTATCATTAATAGGAGTAAGCACTTATTGCATGTATCATTAATAGGAGTAAGCACTTATTGCATGTATCATTAATAGGAGTAAGCAATTATTGCATGTATCATTAATAGGAGTAAGCACTTATTGCATGTATCATTAATAGGAGTAAGCAATTATTGCATGTATCATTAATAGGAGTAAGCAATTATTGCATGTATCATTATAGGAGTAAGCAATTATTGCATGTATCATTATAGGAGTAAGCAATTATTGCATGTATCCTTATAGGAGTAAGCAATTATTGCATGTATCATTAATAGGAGTAAGCAATTATTGCCGGTATCATTATACGAGTAAGCACTTATTGCATTAGGAGTAAGCAATTATTGCCGGTATCATTAATAGGAGTAAGCACTTATTGCATGTATCATTAATAGGAGTAAGCACTTATTGCATGTATCATTATAGGAGTAAGCAATTATTGCATGTATCATTAATAGGAGTAAGCAATTATTGCATGTATCATTATAGATACATGCAATTATTGCATGTATCATTATAGATACATGCAATTATTGCATGTATCATGATACATGCAATCATTGCATGTATCATTATAGATACATGCAATCATTGCATGTATCATTATAGATACATGCAATCATTGCATGTTTCATTATAGATACATGCAATCATTGCATGTATCATTATAGATACATGCAATCATTGCATGTATCATTATAGATACATGCAATCATTGCATGTATCATTATAGATACATGCAATCATTGCATGTATCATTATAGATACATGCAATCATTGCATGTATCATTATAGATACATGCAATCATTGCATGTATCATGATAGATACATGCAATTATTGCATGTATCATTATAGATACATGCAATTATTGCATGTATCATTTTATAGATACATGCAATCATTGCATGTATCATTATAGATACATGCAATTGTATCATTATAGATACATGCAATCATTGCATGTATCATTATAGATACATGCAATTATTGCATGTATCATTATAGATACATGCAATTATTGCATGTATCATTATATAGATACATGCAATTATTGCATGTATCATTATAGATACATGCAATCATTGCATGTATCATTATAGATACATGCAATCATTGCATGTATCATTATAGATACATGCAATCATTGCATGTATCATGATAGATACATGCAATCATTGCATGTATCATTATAGATACATGCAATCATTGCATGTATCATTATAGATACATGCAATTATTGCATGTATCATTATATAGATACATGCAATTATTGCATGTATCATTATAGATACATGCAATTATTGCATGTATCATTATAGATACATGCAATTATTGCATGTATCATGATAGATACATGCAATCATTGCATGTATCATGATAGATACATGCAATCATTGCATGTATCATGATAGATACATGCAATCATTGCATGTATCATTATAGATACATGCAATCATTGCATGTATCATTATAGATACATGCAATCATTGCATGTATCATTATAGATACATGCAATCATTGCATGTGTCATTATAGATACATGCAATTATTGCATGTATCATTATAGATACATGCAATTATTGCATGTATCATTATATAGATACATGCAATCATTGCATGTATCATTATAGATACATGCAATCATTGCATGTATCGTGATAGATACATGCAATCATTGCATGTATCATGATAGATACATGCAATCATTGCATGTATCATTATAGATACATGCAATCATTGCATGTATCATTATAGATACATGCAATCATTGCATGTATCATTATAGATACATGCAATTATTGCATGTATCATTATAGATACATGCAATCATTGCATGTATCATTATAGATACATGCAATCATTGCATGTATCATTATAGATACATGCAATCATTGCATGTATCATTATAGATACATGCAATTATTGCATGTATCATTATAGATACATGCAATTATTGCATGTATCATTATATAGATACATGCAATTATTGCATGTATCATTATAGATACATGCAATTATTGCATGTATCATTATAGATACATGCAATTATTGCATGTATCATTATAGATACATGCAATTATTGCATGTATCATGATAGATACATGCAATCATTGCATGTATCATGATAGATACATGCAATCATTGCATGTATCATTATAGATACATGCAATCATTGCATGTATCATGATAGATACATGCAATCATTGCATGTATCATTATAGATACATGCAATTATTGCATGTATCATTATAGATACATGCAATTATTGCATGTATCATTATATAGATACATGCAATTATTGCATGTATCATTATAGATACATGCAATTATTGCATGTATCATTATAGATACATGCAATTATTGCATGTATCATTATAGATACATGCAATTATTGATGCAATCATTGCATGTATCATGATAGATACATGCAATCATTGCATGTATCATGATAGATACATGCAATCATTGCATGTATCATTATAGATACATGCAATCATTGCATGTATCATTATAGATACATGCAATCATTGCATGTATCATTATAGATACATGCAATCATTGCATGTATCATTATAGATACATGCAATCATTGCATGTATCATTATAGATACATGCAATCATTGCATGTATCATTATAGATACATGCAATCATTGCATGTATCATGATAGATACATGCAATCATTGCATGTATCATGATAGATACATGCAATGATTGCATGTATCATTATAGATACATGCAATTATTGCATGTATCATTATAGATACATGCAATTATTGCATGTATCATTATAGGAGTAAGCAATTATTGCATGTATCATTAATAGGAGTAAGCACTTATTGCATGTATCATTATAGGAGTAAGCACTTATTGCATGTATCATTAATAGGAGTAAGCAATTATTGCATGTATCATTAATAGGAGTAAGCAATTATTGCCGGTATCATTAATAGGAGTAAGCACTTATTGCATGTATCATTAATAGGAGTAAGCAATTATTGCATGTATCATTAATAGGAGTAAGCACTTATTGCATGTATCATTAATAGGAGTAAGCACTTATTGCCGGTATCATTAATAGGAGTAAGCACTTATTGCATGTATCATTAATAGGAGTAAGCAATTATTGCATGTATCATTAATAGGAGTAAGCACTTATTGCATGTATCATTAATAGGAGTAACCAATTATTGCATGTATCATTAATAGGAGTAAGCAATTATTGCATGTATCATTAATAGGAGTAAGCACTTATTGCATGTATCATTAATAGGAGTAAGCAATTATTGCATGTATAATTATAGGAGTAAGCAATTATTGCATGTATCATTAATAGGAGTAAGCACTTATTGCATTATGAGTAAGCACTTATTGCATTATGAGTAAGCAATTATTGCCGGTATCATTAATAGGAGTAAGCACTTATTGCATGTATCATTAATAGGAGTAAGCAATTATTGCATGTATCATTATAGGAGTAAGCAATTATTGCCGGTATCATTAATAGGAGTTAGCACTTATTGCATGTATCATTAATAGGAGTAAGCAATTATTGCATGTATCATTAATAGGAGTAAGCACTTATTGCATGTATCATTAATAGGAGTAAGCACTTATTGCATGTATCATTAATAGGAGTAAGCACTTATTGCATGTATCATTAATAGGAGTAAGCAATTATTGCATGTATCATTATAGGAGTAAGCAATTATTGCATGTATCATTAATAGGATTAAGCACTTATTGCATGTATCATTAATAGGAGTAAGCAATTATTGCATGTGTCGTGGCCGAGCGGATAAGAGCACCGGACTCAAGCTCTGGTGTTTCCAGTGTTCAGCAGAGTGTGGGTTCGAGTCCCGGTCGTGACACTTGTGTCCTTATTAAGCAAGACACTTAACCATTATTGCTTCGTCCTTCGGATGGGACGTAAAGCCGTAGGTCCCGTGTATTGTGTAATGCACGTAAAAGAACCCAGTGCACTTATCGTAAAGAGAAGGGGTTTGCCCCGGTTGTCCTGGTTTAATAGGAGTAAGCACTTATTGCATGTATCATTAATAGGAGTAAGCACTTATTGCATGTATCATTAATAGGAGTAAGCACTTATTGCATGTATCATTAATAGGAGTAAGCACTTATTGCATGTATCATTAATAGGAGTAAGCACTTATTGCATGTATCATTAATAGGAGTAAGCAATTATTGCATGTATCATTAATAGGAGTAAGCAATTATTGCATGTATCATTAATAGGAGTAAGCACTTATTGCATGTATCATTAATAGGAGTAAGCACTTATTGCATGTATCATTATAGGAGTAAGCAATTATTGCATGTATCATTATAGGAGTAAGCAATTATTGCATGTATCATTAATAGGAGTAAGCACTTATTGCATTAGGAGTAAGCAATTATTGCCGGTATCATTATAGGAGTAAGCACTTATTGCATGTATCATTAATAGGAGTAAGCAATTATTGCATGTATCATTAATAGGAGTAAGCACTTATTGCATGTATCATTAATAGGAGTAAGCACTTATTGCATTAGGAGTAAGCAATTATTGCCGGTATCATTAATAGGAGTAAGCACTTATTGCATGTATCATTAATAGGAGTAAGCAATTATTGCATGTATCATTAATAGGAGTAAGCAATTATTGCATGTATCATTAATAGGAGTAAGCACTTATGCATGTATCATTAATAGGAGTAAGCAATTATTGCATGTATCATTAATAGGAGTAAGCAATTATTGCATGTATCATTATAGGAGTAAGCAATTATTGCATGTATCATTAATAGGAGTAAGCACTTGTTGCATGTATCATTAATAGGAGTAAGCAATTATTGCATGTATAATTATAGGAGTAAGCAATTATTGCATGTATCATTAATAGGAGTAAGCACTTATTGCATGTATCATTAATAGGAGTAAGCACTTATTGCATGTATCATTAATAGGAGTAAGCACTTATTGCATGTATCATTAATAGGAGTAAGCACTTATTGCATTATGAGTAAGCACTTATTGCATTATGAGTAAGCAATTATTGCCGGTATCATTAATAGGAGTAAGCACTTATTGCATGTATCATTAATAGGAGTAAGCAATTATTGCATGTATCATTAATAGGAGTAAGCAATTATTGCATGTATCATTAATAGGAGTAAGCACTTATTGCATGTATCATTAATAGGAGTAAGCACTTATTGCATGTATCATTAATAGGAGTAAGCACTTATTGCATTATGAGTAAGCACTTATTGCATTATGAGTAAGCAATTATTGCCGGTATCATTAATAGGAGTAAGCACTTATTGCATGTATCATTAATAGGAGTAAGCAATTATTGCATGTATCATTATAGGAGTAAGCAATTATTGCATGTATCATTATAGGAGTAAGCAATTATTGCATGTATCATTATAGGAGTAAGCAATTATTGCATGTATCATTAATAGGAGTAAGCAATTATTGCATGTATCATTAATAGGAGTAGGCAATTATTGCCGGTATCATTATAGGAGTAAGCAATTATTGCCGGTATCATTAATAGGAGTTAGCAAATATTGCATGTATCATTAATAGGAGTAAGCACTTATTGCATGTATCATTAATAGGAGTAAGCACTTATTGCATGTATCATTAATAGGAGTAAGCACTTATTGCATGTATCATTAATAGGAGTAAGCAATTATTGCATTAGGAGTAAGCAATTATTGCCGGTATCATTAATAGGAGTAAGCACTTATTGCATGTATCATTAATAGGAGTAAGCAATTATTGCCGGTATCATTAATAGGAGTTAGCACTTATTGCATGTATCATTAATAGGAGTAAGCAATTATTGCATGTATCATTATAGGAGTAAGCAATTATTGCCGGTATCATTAATAGGAGTAAGCACTTATTGCATGTATCATTAATAGGAGTAAGCAATTATTGCATGTGTCGTGGCCGAGCGGATAAGAGCACCGGACTCAAGCTCTGGTGTTTCCAGTGTTCAGCAGAGTGTGGGTTCGAGTCCCGGTCGTGACACTTGTGTCCTTATTAAGCAAGACACTTAACCATTATTGCTTCGTCCTTCGGATGGGACGTAAAGCCGTAGGTCCCGTGTATTGTGTAATGCACGTAAAAGAACCCAGTGCACTTATCGTAAAGAGAAGGGGTTTGCCCCGGTGTTCCTGGTTTAATAGGAGTAAGCACTTATTGCATGTATCATTAATAGGAGTAAGCACTTATTGCATGTATCATTAATAGGAGTAAGCACTTATTGCATGTATCATTAATAGGAGTAAGCAATTATTGCATGTATCATTAATAGGAGTAAGCAATTATTGCATGTATCATTATAGGAGTAAGCAATTATTGCCGGTATCATTAATAGGAGTAAGCACTTATTGCATGTATCATTAATAGGAGTAAGCACTTATTGCATGTATCATTATAGGAGTAAGCAATTATTGCATGTATCATTAATAGGAGTAAGCACTTATTGCATTAGGAGTAAGCAATTATTGCCGGTATCATTATAGGAGTAAGCACTTATTGCATGTATCATTAATAGGAGTAAGCAATTATTGCATGTATCATTAATAGGAGTAAGCACTTATTGCATGTATCATTAATAGGAGTAAGCACTTATTGCATTAGGAGTAAGCAATTATTGCCGGTATCATTAATAGGAGTAAGCACTTATTGCATGTATCATTAATAGGAGTAAGCAATTATTGCATGTATCATTAATAGGAGTAAGCACTTATTGCATGTATCATTAATAGGAGTAAGCAATTATTGCATGTATCATTAATAGGAGTAAGCAATTATTGCATGTATCATTAATAGGAGTAAGCACTTATTGCATGTATCATTAATAGGAGTAAGCAATTATTGCATGTATCATTAATAGGAGTAAGCAATTATTGCATGTATCATTATAGGAGTAAGCAATTATTGCATGTATCATTAATAGGAGTAAGCAATTATTGCATGTATCATTAATAGGAGTAAGCAATTATTGCATGTATCATTATAGGAGTAAGCAATTATTGCATGTATCATTAATAGGAGTAAGCACTTATTGCATGTATCATTAATAGGAGTAAGCACTTATTGCATGTATCTTAATAGGAGTAAGCACTTATTGCATGTATCATTAATAGGAGTAAGCAATTATTGCATGTATCATTAATAGGAGTAAGCAATTATTGCATGTATCATTAATAGGAGTAAGCACTTATTGCATGTATCATTAATAGGAGTAAGCACTTATTGCATGTATCATTATAGGAGTAAGCAATTATTGCATGTATCATTATAGGAGTAAGCAATTATTGCATGTATCATTAATAGGAGTAAGCACTTATTGCATTAGGAGTAAGCAATTATTGCCGGTATCATTATAGGAGTAAGCACTTATTGCATGTATCATTAATAGGAGTAAGCAATTATTGCATGTATCATTAATAGGAGTAAGCACTTATTGCATGTATCATTAATAGGAGTAAGCACTTATTGCATTAGGAGTAAGCAATTATTGCCGGTATCATTAATAGGAGTAAGCACTTATTGCATGTATCATTAATAGGAGTAAGCAATTATTGCATGTATCATTAATAGGAGTAAGCAATTATTGCATGTATCATTAATAGGAGTAAGCACTTATGCATGTATCATTAATAGGAGTAAGCAATTATTGCATGTATCATTAATAGGAGTAAGCAATTATTGCATGTATCATTATAGGAGTAAGCAATTATTGCATGTATCATTAATAGGAGTAAGCACTTGTTGCATGTATCATTAATAGGAGTAAGCAATTATTGCATGTATAATTATAGGAGTAAGCAATTATTGCATGTATCATTAATAGGAGTAAGCACTTATTGCATGTATCATTAATAGGAGTAAGCACTTATTGCATGTATCATTAATAGGAGTAAGCACTTATTGCATGTATCATTAATAGGAGTAAGCACTTATTGCATTATGAGTAAGCACTTATTGCATTATGAGTAAGCAATTATTGCCGGTATCATTAATAGGAGTAAGCACTTATTGCATGTATCATTAATAGGAGTAAGCAATTATTGCATGTATCATTAATAGGAGTAAGCAATTATTGCATGTATCATTAATAGGAGTAAGCACTTATTGCATGTATCATTAATAGGAGTAAGCACTTATTGCATGTATCATTAATAGGAGTAAGCACTTATTGCATTATGAGTAAGCACTTATTGCATTATGAGTAAGCAATTATTGCCGGTATCATTAATAGGAGTAAGCACTTATTGCATGTATCATTAATAGGAGTAAGCAATTATTGCATGTATCATTATAGGAGTAAGCAATTATTGCATGTATCATTATAGGAGTAAGCAATTATTGCATGTATCATTATAGGAGTAAGCAATTATTGCATGTATCATTAATAGGAGTAAGCAATTATTGCATGTATCATTAATAGGAGTAGGCAATTATTGCCGGTATCATTATAGGAGTAAGCAATTATTGCCGGTATCATTAATAGGAGTTAGCAAATATTGCATGTATCATTAATAGGAGTAAGCACTTATTGCATGTATCATTAATAGGAGTAAGCACTTATTGCATGTATCATTAATAGGAGTAAGCACTTATTGCATGTATCATTAATAGGAGTAAGCAATTATTGCATTAGGAGTAAGCAATTATTGCCGGTATCATTAATAGGAGTAAGCACTTATTGCATGTATCATTAATAGGAGTAAGCAATTATTGCCGGTATCATTAATAGGAGTTAGCACTTATTGCATGTATCATTAATAGGAGTAAGCAATTATTGCATGTATCATTATAGGAGTAAGCAATTATTGCCGGTATCATTAATAGGAGTAAGCACTTATTGCATGTATCATTAATAGGAGTAAGCAATTATTGCATGTGTCGTGGCCGAGCGGATAAGAGCACCGGACTCAAGCTCTGGTGTTTCCAGTGTTCAGCAGAGTGTGGGTTCGAGTCCCGGTCGTGACACTTGTGTCCTTATTAAGCAAGACACTTAACCATTATTGCTTCGTCCTTCGGATGGGACGTAAAGCCGTAGGTCCCGTGTATTGTGTAATGCACGTAAAAGAACCCAGTGCACTTATCGTAAAGAGAAGGGGTTTGCCCCGGTGTTCCTGGTTTAATAGGAGTAAGCACTTATTGCATGTATCATTAATAGGAGTAAGCACTTATTGCATGTATCATTAATAGGAGTAAGCACTTATTGCATGTATCATTAATAGGAGTAAGCAATTATTGCATGTATCATTAATAGGAGTAAGCAATTATTGCATGTATCATTATAGGAGTAAGCAATTATTGCCGGTATCATTAATAGGAGTAAGCACTTATTGCATGTATCATTAATAGGAGTAAGCACTTATTGCATGTATCATTATAGGAGTAAGCAATTATTGCATGTATCATTAATAGGAGTAAGCACTTATTGCATTAGGAGTAAGCAATTATTGCCGGTATCATTATAGGAGTAAGCACTTATTGCATGTATCATTAATAGGAGTAAGCAATTATTGCATGTATCATTAATAGGAGTAAGCACTTATTGCATGTATCATTAATAGGAGTAAGCACTTATTGCATTAGGAGTAAGCAATTATTGCCGGTATCATTAATAGGAGTAAGCACTTATTGCATGTATCATTAATAGGAGTAAGCAATTATTGCATGTATCATTAATAGGAGTAAGCACTTATTGCATGTATCATTAATAGGAGTAAGCAATTATTGCATGTATCATTAATAGGAGTAAGCAATTATTGCATGTATCATTAATAGGAGTAAGCACTTATTGCATGTATCATTAATAGGAGTAAGCAATTATTGCATGTATCATTAATAGGAGTAAGCAATTATTGCATGTATCATTATAGGAGTAAGCAATTATTGCATGTATCATTAATAGGAGTAAGCAATTATTGCATGTATCATTAATAGGAGTAAGCAATTATTGCATGTATCATTATAGGAGTAAGCAATTATTGCATGTATCATTAATAGGAGTAAGCACTTATTGCATGTATCATTAATAGGAGTAAGCACTTATTGCATGTATCTTAATAGGAGTAAGCACGTATTGCATGTATCATTATAGGAGTAAGCAATTATTGCATGTATCATTATAGGAGTAAGCAATTATTGCATGTATCATTATAGGAGTAAGCAATTATTGCATGTATCATTAATAGGAGTAAGCAATTATTGCCGGTATCATTATAGGAGTAAGCAATTATTGCCGGTATCATTAATAGGAGTTAGCACTTATTGCATGTATCATTAATAGGAGTAAGCAATTATTGCCGGTATCATTATAGGAGTAAGCAATTATTGCCGGTATCATTAATAGGAGTAAGCACTTATTGCATGTATCATTAATAGGAGTAAGCACTTATTGCATGTATCATTAATAGGAGTAAGCAATTATTGCATGTATCATTAATAGGAGTAAGCACTTATTGCATGTATCATTAATAGGAGTAAGCAATTATTGCATGTATCATTAATAGGGGTAAGCAATTATTGCATGTATCATTATAGGAGTAAGCAATTATTGCATGTATCATTATAGGAGTAAGCAATTATTGCATGTATCATTATAGGAGTAAGCAATTATTGCATGTATCATTAATAGGAGTAAGCAATTATTGCCGGTATCATTATAGGAGTAAGCACTTATTGCATTAGGAGTAAGCAATTATTGCCGGTATCATTAATAGGAGTAAGCACTTATTGCATGTATCATTAATAGGAGTAAGCACTTATTGCATGTATCATTATAGGAGTAAGCAATTATTGCATGTATCATTAATAGGAGTAAGCAATTATTGCATGTATCATTATAGATACATGCAATTATTGCATGTATCATTATAGATACATGCAATTATTGCATGTATCATGATACATGCAATCATTGCATGTATCATTATAGATACATGCAATCATTGCATGTATCATTATAGATACATGCAATCATTGCATGTTTCATTATAGATACATGCAATTATTGCATGTATCATTATAGGAGTAAGCAATTATTGCATTATCATTATAGATACATGCAATTATTGCATTATCATTATAGATACATGCAATTATTGCATGTATCATTATAGATACATGCAATTATTGCATGTATCATTATAGATACATGCAATTATTGCATGTATCATTATAGATACATGCAATCATTGCATGTATCATTATAGATACATGCAATCATTGCATGTGTCATTATAGATACATGCAATCATTGCATGTATCATTATAGATACATGCAATCATTGCATGTATCATTATAGATACATGCAATTATTGCATGTATCATTATATAGATACATGCAATTATTGCATGTATCATTATATAGATACATGCAATTATTGCATGTATCATTATAGATACATGCAATTATTGCATGTATCATTATAGATACATGCAATTATTGCATGTATCATGATATATACATGCAATCATTGCATGTATCATGATAGATACATGCAATCATTGCATGTATCATGATAGATACATGCAATCATTGCATGTATCATTATAGATACATGCAATCATTGCATGTATCATGATAGATACATGCAATCATTGCATGTATCTTTATAGATACATGCAATTATTGCATGTATCATTATAGATACATGCAATTATTGCATGTATCATTATATAGATACATGCAATCATTGCATGTATCATTATAGATACATGCAATTATTGCATGTATCATTATAGATACATGCAATTATTGCATGTATCATGATAGATACATGCAATCATTGCATGTATCATGATAGATACATGCAATCATTGCATGTATCATGATAGATACATGCAATCATTGCATGTATCATGATAGATACATGCAATCATTGCATGTATCATTATAGATACATGCAATCATTGCATGTATCATTATAGATACATGCAATCATTGCATGTGTCATTATAGATACATGCAATTATTGCATGTGTCATTATAGATACATGCAATTATTGCATGTATCATTATATAGATACATGCAATCATTGCATGTATCATTATAGATACATGCAATCATTGCATGTATCATTATAGATACATGCAATCATTGCATGTATCATTATAGATACATGCAATCATTGCATGTATCATTATAGATACATGCAATCATTGCATGTATCATGATAGATACATGCAATCATTGCATGTATCATTATAGGAGTAAGCAATTATTGCATGTATCATTATAGGAGTAAGCAATTATTGCATGTATCATTAATAGGAGTAAGCAAGTATTGCCGGTATCATTATAGGAGTAAGCAATTATTGCCGGTATCATTATAGGAGTAAGCAATTATTGCCGGTATCATTAATAGGAGTTAGCACTTATTGCATGTATCATTAATAGGAGTAAGCAATTATTGCATGTATCATTAATAGGAGTAAGCACTTATTGCATGTATCATTAATAGGAGTAAGCACTTATTTCATGTATCATTAATAGGAGTAAGCAACTATTGCATGTATCATTAATAGGAGTAAGCACTTATTGCATGTATCATTAATAGGAGTAAGCAACTATTGCATGTATCATTAATAGGAGTAAGCAATTATTGCATGTATCATTATAGGAGTAAGCAATTATTGCATGTATCATTAATAGGAGTAAGCAATTATTGCATGTATCATTAATAGGAGTAAGCAATTATTGCATGTATCATTAATAGGAGTAAGCACTTATTGCATGTATCATTAATAGGAGTAAGCACTTATTGCATGTATCATTAATAGGAGTAAGCAATTATTGCATGTATCATTTTAGGAGTAAGCACTTATTGCATGTATCATAATAGGAGTAAGCACTAATTGCATGTATCATTAATAGGAGTAAGCACTTATTGCATTATGAGTAAGCACTTATTGCATTATGAGTAAGCAATTATTGCCGGTATCATTAATAGGAGTAAGCACTTATTGCATGTATCATTAATAGGAGTAAGCAATTATTGCATGTATCATTAATAGGAGTAAGCACTTATTGCATGTATCATTAATAGGAGTAAGCACTTATTGCATGTATCATTATAGGAGTAAGCAATTATTGCATGTATCATTAATAGGAGTAAGCACTTATTGCATTAGGAGTAAGCAATTATTGCCGGTATCATTATAGGAGTAAGCACTTATTGCATGTATCATTAATAGGAGTAAGCAATTATTGCATGTATCATTAATAGGAGTAAGCACTTATTGCATGTATCATTAATAGGAGTAAGCACTTATTGCATTAGGAGTAAGCAATTATTGCCGGTATCATTAATAGGAGTAAGCACTTATTGCATGTATCATTAATAGGAGTAAGCAATTATTGCATGTATCATTAATAGGAGTAAGCACTTATTGCATGTATCATTAATAGGAGTAAGCAATTATTGCATGTATCATTAATAGGAGTAAGCAATTATTGCATGTATCATTAATAGGAGTAAGCACTTATTGCATGTATCATTAATAGGAGTAAGCAATTATTGCATGTATCATTAATAGGAGTAAGCAATTATTGCATTATGAGTAAGCACTTATTGCATTATGAGTAAGCAATTATTGCCGGTATCATTAATAGGAGTAAGCACTTATTGCATGTATCATTAATAGGAGTAAGCAATTATTGCATGTATCATTATAGGAGTAAGCAATTATTGCATGTATCATTAATAGGAGGAGTAGGCAATTATTGCCGGTATCATTATAGGAGTAAGCAATTATTGCCGGTATCATTAATAGGAGTTAGCACTTATTGCATGTATCATTAATAGGAGTAAGCAAATATTGCATGTATCATTAATAGGAGTAAGCACTTATTGCATGTATCATTAATAGGAGTAAGCACTTATTGCATGTATCATTAATAGGAGTAAGCACTTATTGCATGTATCATTAATAGGAGTAAGCAATTATTGCATTAGGAGTAAGCAATTATTGCCGGTATCATTAATAGGAGTAAGCACTTATTGCATGTATCATTAATAGGAGTAAGCAATTATTGCCGGTATCATTAATAGGAGTTAGCACTTATTGCATGTATCATTAATAGGAGTAAGCAATTATTGCATGTATCATTATAGGAGTAAGCAATTATTGCCGGTATCATTTATAGGAGTAAGCAATTATTGCCGGTATCATTAATAGGAGTAAGCACTTATTGCATGTATCATTAATAGGAGTAAGCAATTATTGCATGTGTCGTGGCCGAGCGGATAAGAGCACCGGACTCAAGCTCTGGTGTTTCCAGTGTTCAGCAGAGTGTGGGTTCGAGTCCCGGTCGTGACACTTGTGTCCTTATTAAGCAAGACACTTAACCATTATTGCTTCGTCCTTCGGATGGGACGTAAAGCCGTAGGTCCCGTGTATTGTGTATTGCACGTAAAAGAACCCAGTGCACTTATCGTAAAGAGAAGGGGTTTGCCCCGGTGTTCCTGGTTTAATAGGAGTAAGCACTTATTGCATGTATCATTAATAGGAGTAAGCACTTATTGCATGTATCATTAATAGGAGTAAGCACTTATTGCATGTATCATTAATAGGAGTAAGCACTTATTGCATGTATCATTAATAGGAGTAAGCACTTATTGCATGTATCATTAATAGGAGTAAGCACTTATTGCATGTATCATTATAGGAGTAAGCAATTATTGCATGTATCATTAATAGGAGTAAGCACTTATTGCATTAGGAGTAAGCAATTATTGCCGGTATCATTATAGGAGTAAGCACTTATTGCATGTATCATTAATAGGAGTAAGCAATTATTGCATGTATCATTAATAGGAGTAAGCACTTATTGCATGTATCATTAATAGGAGTAAGCACTTATTGCATTAGGAGTAAGCAATTATTGCCGGAATCATTAATAGGAGTAAGCACTTATTGCATGTATCATTAATAGGAGTAAGCAATTATTGCATGTATCATTAATAGGAGTAAGCACTTATTGCATGTATCATTAATAGGAGTAAGCAATTATTGCATGTATCATTAATAGGAGTAAGCAATTATTGCATGTATCATTATAGGAGTAAGCAATTATTGCATGTATCATTAATAGGAGTAAGCAATTATTGCATGTATCATTAATAGGAGTAAGCAATTATTGCATGTATCATTATAGGAGTAAGCAATTATTGCATGTATCATTAATAGGAGTAAGCACTTATTGCATGTATCATTAATAGGAGTAAGCACTTATTGCATGTATCTTAATAGGAGTAAGCACGTATTGCATGTATCATTAATAGGAGTAAGCAATTATTGCATGTATCATTATAGGAGTAAGCAATTATTGCATGTATCATTATAGGAGTAAGCAATTATTGCCGGTATCATTAATAGGAGTAAGCACTTATTGCATGTATCATTAATAGGAGTAAGCAATTATTGCATGTATCATTAATAGGAGTAAGCAATTATTGCATTAGGAGTAAGCAATTATTGCCGGTATCATTAATAGGAGTAAGCACTTATTGCATGTATCATTAATAGGAGTAAGCACTTATTGCATGTATCTTAATAGGAGTAAGCACTTATTGCATGTATCATTAATAGGAGTAAGCACTTATTGCATGTATCATTAATAGGAGTAAGCAATTATTGCATGTATCATTAATAGGAGTAAGCACTTATTGCATGTATCATTAATAGGAGTAAGCACTTATTGCATGTATCATTAATAAGAGTAAGCACTTATTGCATGTATCATTAATAGGAGTAAGCACTTATTGCATGTATCATTAATAGGAGTAAGCAATTATTGCATGTATCATTTTAAGAGTAAGCAATTATTGCATGTATCATTAATAGGAGTAAGCACTTATTGCATGTATCATTAATAGGAGTAAGCACTTATTGCATTATGAGTAAGCACTTATTGCATTATGAGTAAGCAATTATTGCCGGTATCATTAATAGGAGTAAGCACTTATTGCATGTATCATTAATAGGAGTAAGCAATTATTGCATGTATCATTATAGGAGTAAGCAATTATTGCATGTATCATTATAGGAGTAAGCAATTATTGCATGTATCATTATAGGAGTAAGCAATTATTGCATGTATCATTAATAGGAGTAAGCAATTATTGCCGGTATCATTATAGGAGTAAGCAATTATTGCCGGTATCATTAATAGGAGTTAGCACTTATTGCATGTATCATTAATAGGAGTAAGCACTTATTGCATGTATCATTAATAGGAGTAAGCAATTATTGCATGTATCATTAATAGGAGTAAGCACTTATTGCATGTATCATTAATAGGAGTAAGCACTTATTGCATTATGAGTAAGCGCTTATTGCATTATGAGTAAGCAATTATTGCCGGTATCATTAATAGGAGTAAGCACTTATTGCATGTATCATTAATAGGAGTAAGCAATTATTGCATGTATCATTATAGGAGTAAGCAATTATTGCATGTATCATTATAGGAGTAAGCAATTATTGCATGTATCATTATAGGAGTAAGCAATTATTGCATGTATCATTAATAGGAGTAAGCAATTATTGCATGTATCATTAATAGGAGTAGGCAATTATTGCCGGTATCATTATAGGAGTAAGCAATTATTGCCGGTATCATTAATAGGAGTTAGCACTTATTGCATGTATCATTAATAGGAGTAAGCAAATATTGCATGTATCATTAATAGGAGTAAGCACTTATTGCATGTATCATTAATAGGAGTAAGCACTTATTGCATGTATCATTAATAGGAGTAAGCAATTATTGCATGTATCATTAATAGGAGTAAGCACTTATTGCATGTATCATTAATAGGAGTAAGCAATTATTGCATGTATCATTAATAGGAGTAAGCACTTATTGCATGTATCATTAATAGGAGTAAGCAATTATTGCATGTATTATTTTAGGAGTAAGCAATTATTGCATGTATCATTAATAGGAGTAAGCACTTATTGCATGTATCATTAATAGGAGTAAGCACTTATTGCATGTAACATTAATAGGAGTAAGCACTTATTGCATGTATCATTAATAGGAGTAAGCACTTATTGCATGTATCATTATAGGAGTAAGCAATTATTGCCGGTATCATTAATAGGAGTAAGCACTTATTGCATGTATCATTAATAGGAGTAAGCAATTATTGCATGTATCATTATAGGAGTAAGCAATTATTGCATGTATCATTATAGGAGTAAGCAATTATTGCATGTATCATTATAGGAGTAAGCAATTATTGCATGTATCATTAATAGGAGTAAGCAATTATTGCATGTATCATTAATAGGAGTACGCAATTATTGCCGGTATCATTATAGGAGTAAGCAATTATTGCCGGTATCATTAATAGGAGTTAGCACTTATTGCATGTATCATTAATAGGAGTAAGCAAATATTGCATGTATCATTAATAGGAGTAAGCACTTATTGCATGTATCATTAATAGGAGTAAGCACTTATTGCATGTATCATTAATAGGAGTAAGCACTTATTGCATGTATCATTAATAGGAGTAAGCAATTATTGCATTAGGAGTAAGCAATTATTGCCGGTATCATTAATAGGAGTAAGCACTTATTGCATGTATCATTAATAGGAGTAAGCAATTATTGCCGGTATCATTAATAGGAGTTAGCACTTATTGCATGTATCATTAATAGGAGTAAGCAATTATTGCATGTATCATTATAGGAGTAAGCAATTATTGCCGGTATCATTAATAGGAGTAAGCACTTATTGCATGTATCATTAATAGGAGTAAGCAATTATTGCATGTGTCGTGGCCGAGCGGATAAGAGCACCGGACTCAAGCTCTGGTGTTTCCAGTGTTCAGCAGAGTGTGGGTTCGAGTCCCGGTCGTGACACTTGTGTCCTTATTAAGCAAGACACTTAACCATTATTGCTTCGTCCTTCGGATGGGACGTAAAGCCGTAGGTCCCGTGTATTGTGTATTGCACGTAAAAGAACCCAGTGCACTTATCGTAAAGAGAAGGGGTTTGCCCCGGTGTTCCTGGTTTAATAGGAGTAAGCACTTATTGCATGTATCATTAATAGGAGTAAGCACTTATTGCATGTATCATTAATAGGAGTAAGCACTTATTGCATGTATCATTAATAGGAGTAAGCAATTATTGCATGTATCATTAATAGGAGTAAGCAATTATTGCATGTATCATTATAGGAGTAAGCAATTATTGCCGGTATCATTAATAGGAGTAAGCACTTATTGCATGATCATTAATAGGAGTAAGCACTTATTGCATGTATCATTATAGGAGTAAGCAATTATTGCATGTATCATTAATAGGAGTAAGCACTTATTGCATTAGGAGTAAGCAATTATTGCCGGTATCATTATAGGAGTAAGCACTTATTGCATGTATCATTAATAGGAGTAAGCAATTATTGCATGTATCATTAATAGGAGTAAGCACTTATTGCATGTATCATTAATAGGAGTAAGCACTTATTGCATTAGGAGTAAGCAATTATTGCCGGTATCATTAATAGGAGTAAGCACTTATTGCATGTATCATTAATAGGAGTAAGCAATTATTGCATGTATCATTAATAGGAGTAAGCACTTATTGCATGTATCATTAATAGGAGTAAGCAATTATTGCATGTATCATTAATAGGAGTAAGCAATTATTGCATGTATCATTAATAGGAGTAAGCACTTATTGCATGTATCATTAATAGGAGTAAGCACTTATTGCATGTATCATTAATAGGAGTAAGCACTTATTGCATGTATCATTAATAGGAGTAAGCAATTATTGCATGTATCATTAATAGGAGTAAGCAATTATTGCATGTATCATTAATAGGAGTAAGCAATTATTGCATGTATCATTAATAGGAGTAAGCACTTATTGCATGTATCATTAATACGAGTAAGCAATTATTGCATGTATCATTAATAGGAGTAAGCACTTATTGCATGTATCATTAATAGGAGTAAGCAATTATTGCATGTATCATTATAGGAGTAAGCAATTATTGCATGTATCATTAATAGGAGTAAGCAATTATTGCATGTATCATTAATAGGAGTAAGCACCTATTGCATTATGAGTAAGCACTTATTGCATTATGAGTAAGCAATTATTGCCGGTATCATTAATAGGAGTAAGCACTTATTGCATGTATCATTAATAGGAGTAAGCAATTATTGCATGTATCATTATAGGAGTAAGCAATTATTGCATGTATCATTAATAGGAGTAAGCAATTATTGCATGTATCATTAATAGGAGTAAGCACCTATTGCATTATGAGTAAGCACTTATTGCATTATGAGTAAGCAATTATTGCCGGTATCATTAATAGGAGTAAGCACTTATTGCATGTATCATTAATAGGAGTAAGCACTTATTGCATGTATCATTAATAGGAGTAAGCACTTATTGCATGTATCATTAATAGGAGTAAGCACTTATTGCATGTATCATTAATAGGAGTAAGCAATTATTGCATGTATCATTAATAGGAGTAAGCAATTATTGCATGTATCATTAATAGGAGTAAGCACTTATTGCATGTATCATTAATAGGAGTAGGCAATTATTGCCGGTATCATTATAGGAGTAAGCAATTATTGCCGGTATCATTAATAGGAGTTAGCAAATATTGCATGTATCATTAATAGGAGTAAGCACTTATTGCATGTATCATTAATAGGAGTAAGCAATTATTGCATGTATCATTAATAGGAGTAAGCACTTATTGCATGTATCATTAATAGGAGTAAGCACTTATTGCATGTATCATTAATAGGAGTAAGCAATTATTGCATGTATCATTAATAGGAGTAAGCAATTATTGCATGTATCATTATAGGAGTAAGCAATTATTGCCGGTATCATTAATAGGAGTAAGCACTTATTGCATGTATCATTAATAGGAGTAAGCAAATATTGCATGTATCATTAATAGGAGTAAGCACTTATTGCATGTATCATTAATAGGAGTAAGCACTTATTGCATGTATCATTAATAGGAGTAAGCACTTATTGCATGTATCATTAATAGGAGTAAGCAATTATTGCATTAGGAGTAAGCAATTATTGCCGGTATCATTAATAGGAGTAAGCACTTATTGCATGTATCATTAATAGGAGTAAGCAATTATTGCATGTATCATTAATAGGAGTAAGCACTTATTGCATGTATCATTAATAGGAGTAAGCAATTATTGCATGTATCATTAATAGGAGTAAGCACTTATTGCATGTATCATTAATAGGAGTAAGCACTTATTGCATGTATCATTAATAGGAGTAAGCAATTATTGCATGTATCATTAATAGGAGTAAGCAATTATTGCATGTATCATTATAGGAGTAAGCAATTATTGCCGGTATCATTAATAGGAGTAAGCACTTATTGCATGTATCATTAATAGGAGTAAGCAAATATTGCATGTATCATTAATAGGAGTAAGCAATTATTGCATGTATCATTAATAGGAGTAAGCACTTATTGCATGATCATTAATAGGAGTAAGCAATTATTGCATGTATCATTAATAGGAGTAAGCACTTATTGCATGTATCATTAATACGAGTAAGCAATTATTGCATGTATCATTAATAGGAGTAAGCACTTATTGCATGTATCATTAATAGGAGTAAGCAATTATTGCATGTATCATTAATAGGAGTAAGCAAATATTGCATGTATCATTAATAGGAGTAAGCACTTATTGCATGTATCATTAATAGGAGTAAGCACTTATTGCATGTATCATTAATAGGAGTAAGCACTTATTGCATGTATCATTAATAGGAGTAAGCAATTATTGCATTAGGAGTAAGCAATTATTGCCGGTATCATTAATAGGAGTAAGCACTTATTGCATGTATCATTAATAGGAGTAAGCAATTATTGCATGTATCATTAATAGGAGTAAGCACTTATTGCATGTATCATTAATAGGAGTAAGCAATTATTGCATGTATCATTAATAGGAGTAAGCACTTATTGCATGTATCATTAATAGGAGTAAGCACTTATTGCATGTATCATTAATAGGAGTAAGCAATTATTGCATGTATCATTAATAGGAGTAAGCAATTATTGCATGTATCATTATAGGAGTAAGCAATTATTGCCGGTATCATTAATAGGAGTAAGCACTTATTGCATGTATCATTAATAGGAGTAAGCAAATATTGCATGTATCATTAATAGGAGTAAGCAATTATTGCATGTATCATTAATAGGAGTAAGCACTTATTGCATGATCATTAATAGGAGTAAGCAATTATTGCATGTATCATTATAGGAGTAAGCAATTATTGCATGTATCATTAATAGGAGTAAGCAATTATTGCATGTATCATTAATAGGAGTAAGCACCTATTGCATTATGAGTAAGCACTTATTGCATTATGAGTAAGCAATTATTGCCGGTATCATTAATAGGAGTAAGCACTTATTGCATGTATCATTAATAGGAGTAAGCAATTATTGCATGTATCATTATAGGAGTAAGCAATTATTGCATGTATCATTAATAGGAGTAAGCAATTATTGCATGTATCATTAATAGGAGTAAGCACCTATTGCATTATGAGTAAGCACTTATTGCATTATGAGTAAGCAATTATTGCCGGTATCATTAATAGGAGTAAGCACTTATTGCATGTATCATTAATAGGAGTAAGCACTTATTGCATGTATCATTAATAGGAGTAAGCACTTATTGCATGTATCATTAATAGGAGTAAGCACTTATTGCCGGTATCATTATAGGAGTAAGCAATTATTGCCGGTATCATTAATAGGAGTTAGCAAATATTGCATGTATCATTAATAGGAGTAAGCACTTATTGCATGTATCATTAATAGGAGTAAGCAATTATTGCATGTATCATTAATAGGAGTAAGCACTTATTGCATGTATCATTAATAGGAGTAAGCACTTATTGCATGTATCATTAATAGGAGTAAGCAATTATTGCATGTATCATTAATAGGAGTAAGCAATTATTGCATGTATCATTATAGGAGTAAGCAATTATTGCCGGTATCATTAATAGGAGTAAGCACTTATTGCATGTATCATTAATAGGAGTAAGCAAATATTGCATGTATCATTAATAGGAGTAAGCACTTATTGCATGTATCATTAATAGGAGTAAGCACTTATTGCATGTATCATTAATAGGAGTAAGCACTTATTGCATGTATCATTAATAGGAGTAAGCAATTATTGCATTAGGAGTAAGCAATTATTGCCGGTATCATTAATAGGAGTAAGCACTTATTGCATGTATCATTAATAGGAGTAAGCAATTATTGCATGTATCATTAATAGGAGTAAGCACTTATTGCATGTATCATTAATAGGAGTAAGCAATTATTGCATGTATCATTAATAGGAGTAAGCACTTATTGCATGTATCATTAATAGGAGTAAGCACTTATTGCATGTATCATTAATAGGAGTAAGCAATTATTGCATGTATCATTAATAGGAGTAAGCAATTATTGCATGTATCATTATAGGAGTAAGCAATTATTGCCGGTATCATTAATAGGAGTAAGCACTTATTGCATGTATCATTAATAGGAGTAAGCAAATATTGCATGTATCATTAATAGGAGTAAGCAATTATTGCATGTATCATTAATAGGAGTAAGCACTTATTGCATGATCATTAATAGGAGTAAGCACTTATTGCATGTATCATTAATAGGAGTAAGCAAATATTGCATGTATCATTAATAGGAGTAAGCACTTATTGCATGTATCATTAATAGGAGTAAGCAATTATTGCATGTATCATTAATAGGAGTAAGCAATTATTGCATGTATCATTAATAGGAGTAAGCACTTATTGCATGTATCATTAATAGGAGTAAGCACTTATTGCATGTATCATTAATAGGAGTAAGCACTTATTGCATGTATCATTAATAGGAGTAAGCAATTATTGCATGTATCATTAATAGGAGTAAGCAATTATTGCATGTATCATTAATAGGAGTAAGCAATTATTGCATGTATCATTAATAGGAGTAAGCAATTATTGCATGTATCATTATAGGAGTAAGCAATTATTGCCGGTATCATTAATAGGAGTAAGCACTTATTGCATGATCATTAATAGGAGTAAGCACTTATTGCATGTATCATTATAGGAGTAAGCAATTATTGCATGTATCATTAATAGGAGTAAGCACTTATTGCATTAGGAGTAAGCAATTATTGCCGGTATCATTATAGGAGTAAGCACTTATTGCATGTATCATTAATAGGAGTAAGCAATTATTGCATGTATCATTAATAGGAGTAAGCACTTATTGCATGTATCATTAATAGGAGTAAGCACTTATTGCATTAGGAGTAAGCAATTATTGCCGGTATCATTAATAGGAGTAAGCACTTATTGCATGTATCATTAATAGGAGTAAGCAATTATTGCATGTATCATTAATAGGAGTAAGCACTTATTGCATGTATCATTAATAGGAGTAAGCAATTATTGCATGTATCATTAATAGGAGTAAGCACTTATTGCATGTATCATTAATAGGAGTAAGCACTTATTGCATGTATCATTAATAGGAGTAAGCAATTATTGCATGTATCATTAATAGGAGTAAGCAATTATTGCATGTATCATTAATAGGAGTAAGCACTTATTGCATGTATCATTAATAGGAGTAAGCACTTATTGCATTAGGAGTAAGCAATTATTGCATGTATCATTAATAGGAGTAAGCCCTTATTGCATGTATCATTAATAGGAGTAAGCACTTATTGCATGTATCATTAATAGGAGTAAGCAATTATTGCATGTATCATTAATAGGAGTAAGCAATTATTGCATGTATCATTAATAGGAGTAAGCACTTATTGCATGTATCATTAATAGGAGTAAGCAATTATTGCCGGTATCATTAATAGGAGTAAGCACTTATTGCATGTATCATTAATAGGAGTAAGCACTTATTGCATTAGGAGTAAGCAATTATTGCCGGTATCATTAATAGGAGTAAGCACTTATTGCATGTATCATTAATAGGAGTAAGCACTTATTGCATTAGGAGTAAGCAATTATTGCCGGTATCATTAATAGGAGTAAGCACTTATTGCATGTATCATTAATAGGAGTAAGCAATTATTGCATGTATCATTAATAGGAGTAAGCAATTATTGCATGTATCATTAATAGGAGTAAGCAATTATTGCATGTATCATTAATAGGAGTAAGCAATTATTGCATGTATCATTATAGGAGTAAGCAATTATTGCCGGTATCATTAATAGGAGTAAGCACTTATTGCATGATCATTAATAGGAGTAAGCACTTATTGCATGTATCATTATAGGAGTAAGCAATTATTGCATGTATCATTAATAGGAGTAAGCACTTATTGCATTAGGAGTAAGCAATTATTGCCGGTATCATTATAGGAGTAAGCACTTATTGCATGTATCATTAATAGGAGTAAGCAATTATTGCATGTATCATTAATAGGAGTAAGCACTTATTGCATGTATCATTAATAGGAGTAAGCACTTATTGCATTAGGAGTAAGCAATTATTGCCGGTATCATTAATAGGAGTAAGCACTTATTGCATGTATCATTAATAGGAGTAAGCAATTATTGCATGTATCATTAATAGGAGTAAGCACTTATTGCATGTATCATTAATAGGAGTAAGCAATTATTGCATGTATCATTAATAGGAGTAAGCACTTATTGCATGTATCATTATAGGAGTAAGCAATTATTGCATGTATCATTAATAGGAGTAAGCAATTATTGCATGTATCATTAATAGGAGTAAGCACTTATTGCATGTATCATTAATAGGAGTAAGCACTTATTGCATGTATCATTAATAGGAGTAAGCACTTATTGCATGTATCATTAATAGGAGTAGGCAATTATTGCCGGTATCATTATAGGAGTAAGCAATTATTGCCGGTATCATTAATAGGAGTTAGCAAATATTGCATGTATCATTAATAGGAGTAAGCACTTATTGCATGTATCATTAATAGGAGTAAGCACTTATTGCATGTATCATTAATAGGAGTAAGCACTTATTGCATGTATCATTAATAGGAGTAAGCAATTATTGCATTAGGAGTAAGCAATTATTGCCGGTATCATTAATAGGAGTAAGCACTTATTGCATGTATCATTAATAGGAGTAAGCAATTATTGCATGTATCATTAATAGGAGTAAGCACTTATTGCATGTATCATTAATAGGAGTAAGCACTTATTGCATTAGGAGTAAGCAATTATTGCCTTAGGAGTAAGCAATTATTGCCGGTATCATTAATAGGAGTAAGCACTTATTGCATGTATCATTAATAGGAGTAAGCACTTATTGCATGTATCATTAATAGGAGTAAGCACTTATTGCATGTATCATTAATAGGAGTAAGCACTTATTGCATGTATCATTAATAGGAGTAAGCAATTATTGCATTAGGAGTAAGCAATTATTGCCGGTATCATTAATAGGAGTAAGCACTTATTGCATGTATCATTAATAGGAGTAAGCAATTATTGCATGTATCATTAATAGGAGTAAGCACTTATTGCATGTATCATTAATAGGAGTAAGCACTTATTGCATTAGGAGTAAGCAATTATTGCCTTAGGAGTAAGCAATTATTGCCGGTATCATTAATAGGAGTAAGCACTTATTGCATGTATCATTATAGGAGTAAGCAATTATTGCATGTATCATTATAGGAGTAAGCAATTATTGCATGTATCATTATAGGAGTAAGCAATTATTGCATGTATCATTATAGGAGTAAGCAATTATTGCATGTATCATTATAGGAGTAAGCAATTATTGCATGTATCATTAATAGCAGTAAGCAATTATTGCATGTATCATTAATAGGAGTAAGCAATTATTGCCGGTATCATTAATAGGAGTAAGCAATTATTGCCGGTATCATTAATAGGAGTAAGCACATATTGCATGTATCATTAATAGGAGTAAGCAAATATTGCATGTATCATTTATAGGAGTAAGCAATTATTGCATGTATCATTAATAGGAGTAAGGACTTATTGCATGTATCATTAATAGGAGTAAGCACTTATTGCATGTATCATTAATAGGAGTAAGCACTTATTGCATTAGAAGTAAGCAATTATTGCCGGTATCATTAATAGGAGTAAGCACTTATTGCATGTATCATTAATAGGAGTAAGCAATTATTGCATGTATCATTAATAGGAGTAAGCACTTATTGCATGTATCATTAATAGGAGTAAGCAATTATTGCATGTATCATTAATAGGAGTAAGCAATTATTGCATGTATCATTAATAGGAGTAAGCACTTATTGCATGTATCATTAATAGGAGTAAGCACTTATTGCATGTATCATTAATAGGAGTAAGCACTTATTGCATGTATCATTAATAGGAGTAAGCAATTATTGCATGTATCATTAATAGGAGTAAGCAATTATTGCATGTATCATTAATAGGAGTAAGCAATTATTGCATGTATCATTAATAGGAGTAAGCACTTATTGCATGTATCATTAATACGAGTAAGCAATTATTGCATGTATCATTAATAGGAGTAAGCACTTATTGCATGTATCATTAATAGGAGTAAGCAATTATTGCATGTATCATTATAGGAGTAAGCAATTATTGCATGTATCATTAATAGGAGTAAGCAATTATTGCATGTATCATTAATAGGAGTAAGCACCTATTGCATTATGAGTAAGCACTTATTGCATTATGAGTAAGCAATTATTGCCGGTATCATTAATAGGAGTAAGCACTTATTGCATGTATCATTAATAGGAGTAAGCAATTATTGCATGTATCATTATAGGAGTAAGCAATTATTGCATGTATCATTAATAGGAGTAAGCAATTATTGCATGTATCATTAATAGGAGTAAGCACCTATTGCATTATGAGTAAGCACTTATTGCATTATGAGTAAGCAATTATTGCCGGTATCATTAATAGGAGTAAGCACTTATTGCATGTATCATTAATAGGAGTAAGCACTTATTGCATGTATCATTAATAGGAGTAAGCACTTATTGCATGTATCATTAATAGGAGTAAGCACTTATTGCATGTATCATTAATAGGAGTAAGCAATTATTGCATGTATCATTAATAGGAGTAAGCAATTATTGCATGTATCATTAATACGAGTAAGCACTTATTGCATGTATCATTAATAGGAGTAAGCACTTATTGCATGTATCATTAATAGGAGTAGGCAATTATTGCCGGTATCATTATAGGAGTAAGCAATTATTGCCGGTATCATTAATAGGAGTTAGCAAATATTGCATGTATCATTAATAGGAGTAAGCACTTATTGCATGTATCATTAATAGGAGTAAGCACTTATTGCATGTATCATTAATAGGAGTAAGCACTTATTGCATGTATCATTAATAGGAGTAAGCAATTATTGCATTAGGAGTAAGCAATTATTGCCGGTATCATTAATAGGAGTAAGCACTTATTGCATGTATCATTAATAGGAGTAAGCAATTATTGCATGTATCATTAATAGGAGTAAGCACTTATTGCATGTATCATTAATAGGAGTAAGCACTTATTGCATTAGGAGTAAGCAATTATTGCCTTAGGAGTAAGCAATTATTGCCGGTATCATTAATAGGAGTAAGCACTTATTGCATGTATCATTAATAGGAGTAAGCAATTATTGCATGTATCATTATAGGAGTAAGCAATTATTGCATGTATCATTATAGGAGTAAGCAATTATTGCATGTATCATTATAGGAGTAAGCAATTATTGCATGTATCATTATAGGAGTAAGCAATTATTGCATGTATCATTATAGGAGTAAGCAATTATTGCATGTATCATTAATAGCAGTAAGCAATTATTGCATGTATCATTAATAGGAGTAAGCAATTATTGCCGGTATCATTAATAGGAGTAAGCAATTATTGCCGGTATCATTAATAGGAGTAAGCACATATTGCATGTATCATTAATAGGAGTAAGCAAATATTGCATGTATCATTTATAGGAGTAAGCAATTATTGCATGTATCATTAATAGGAGTAAGGACTTATTGCATGTATCATTAATAGGAGTAAGCAATTATTGCATGTATCATTAATAGGAGTAAGCACTAATTGCATGTATCATTAATAGGAGTAAGCACTTATTGCATTAGGAGTAAGCAATTATTGCCGGTATCATTAATAGGAGTAAGCACTTATTGCATGTATCATTAATAGGAGTAAGCACTTATTGCATGTATCATTATAGGAGTAAGCAATTATTGCATGTATCATTAATAGGAGTAAGCAATTATTGCATGTATCATTATAGATACATGCAATTATTGCATGTATCATTATAGATACATGCAATCATTGCATGTTTCATTATAGATACATGCAATTATTGCATGTATCATTATAGATACATGCAATCATTGCATGTTTCATTATAGATACATGCAATTATTGCATGTATCATTATAGATACATGCAATCATTGCATGTATCATTATAGATACATGCAATCATTGCATGTTTCATTATAGATACATGCAATTATTGCATGTATCATTAATAGGAGTAAGCACTTATTGCATGTATCATTATAGGAGTAAGCAATTATTGCATGTATCATGATACATGCAATCATTGCATGTATCATTATAGATACATGCAATCATTGCATGTATCATTATAGATACATGCAATCATTGCATGTTTCATTATAGATACATGCAATTATTGCATGTATCATTATAGGAGTAAGCAATTATTGCATTATCATTATAGATACATGCAATTATTGCATTATCATTATAGATACATGCAATTATTGCATGTATCATTATAGATACATGCAATTATTGCATGTATCATTATAGATACATGCAATCATTGCATGTATCATTATAGATACATGCAATCATTGCATGTATCATTATAGATACATGCAATCATTGCATGTATCATTATAGATACATGCAATCATTGCATGTATCATGATAGATACATGCAATGATTGCATGTATCATTATAGATACATGCAATTATTGCATGTATCATTATAGATACATGCAATTATTGCATGTATCATTATAGGAGTAAGCAATTATTGCATGTATCATTAATAGGAGTAAGCACTTATTGCATGTATCATTATAGGAGTAAGCACTTATTGCATGTATCATTAATAGGAGTAAGCAATTATTGCATGTATCATTAATAGGAGTAAGCAATTATTGCCGGTATCATTAATAGGAGTAAGCACTTATTGCATGTATCATTAATAGGAGTAAGCAATTATTGCATGTATCATTAATAGGAGTAAGCACTTATTGCATGTATCATTAATAGGAGTAAGCACTTATTGCCGGTATCATTAATAGGAGTAAGCACTTATTGCATGTATCATTAATAGGAGTAAGCAATTATTGCATGTATCATTAATAGGAGTAAGCACTTATTGCATGTATCATTAATAGGAGTAACCAATTATTGCATGTATCATTAATAGGAGTAAGCAATTATTGCATGTATCATTAATAGGAGTAAGCACTTATTGCATGTATCATTAATAGGAGTAAGCAATTATTGCATGTATAATTATAGGAGTAAGCAATTATTGCATGTATCATTAATAGGAGTAAGCACTTATTGCATGTATCATTAATAGGAGTAAGCACTTATTGCATGTATCATTAATAGGAGTAAGCACTTATTGCATTATGAGTAAGCACTTATTGCATTATGAGTAAGCAATTATTGCCGGTATCATTAATAGGAGTAAGCACTTATTGCATGTATCATTAATAGGAGTAAGCAATTATTGCATGTATCATTATAGGAGTAAGCAATTATTGCCGGTATCATTAATAGGAGTTAGCACTTATTGCATGTATCATTAATAGGAGTAAGCAATTATTGCATGTATCATTAATAGGAGTAAGCACTTATTGCATGTATCATTAATAGGAGTAAGCACTTATTGCATGTATCATTAATAGGAGTAAGCACTTATTGCATGTATCATTAATAGGAGTAAGCAATTATTGCATGTATCATTATAGGAGTAAGCAATTATTGCATGTATCATTAATAGGAGTAAGCAATTATTGCATGTATCATTAATAGGAGTAAGCACTTATTGCATGTATCATTAATAGGAGTAAGCACTTATTGCATGTATCATTAATAGGAGTAAGCAATTATTGCATGTATCATTTTAGGAGTAAGCAATTATTGCATGTATCATTAATAGGAGTAAGCACTTATTGCATGTATCATTAATAGGAGTAAGCACTTATTGCATTATGAGTAAGCACTTATTGCATTATGAGTAAGCAATTATTGCCGGTATCATTAATAGGAGTAAGCACTTATTGCATGTATCATTAATAGGAGTAAGCAATTATTGCATGTATCACTATAGGAGTAAGCAATTATTGCATGTATCATTATAGGAGTAAGCAATTATTGCATGTATCATTATAGGAGTAAGCAATTATTGCATGTATCATTAATAGGAGTAAGCAATTATTGCATGTATCATTAATAGGAGTAGGCAATTATTGCCGGTATCATTATAGGAGTAAGCAATTATTGCCGGTATCATTAATAGGAGTTAGCAAATATTGCATGTATCATTAATAGGAGTAAGCACTTATTGCATGTATCATTAATAGGAGTAAGCACTTATTGCATGTATCATTAATAGGAGTAAGCACTTATTGCATGTATCATTAATAGGAGTAAGCAATTATTGCATTAGGAGTAAGCAATTATTGCAATTATTGCCGGTATCATTAATAGGAGTTAGCACTTATTGCATGTATCATTAATAGGAGTAAGCACTTATTGCATGTATCATTAATAGGAGTAAGCAACTATTGCATGTATCATTAATAGCAGTAAGCACTTATTGCATGTATCATTAATAGGAGTAAGCAATTATTGCATGTATCATTAATAGGAGTAAGCAATTATTGCATGTATCATTATAGGAGTAAGCAATTATTGCATGTATCATTAATAGGAGTAAGCAATTATTGCATGTATCATTAATAGGAGTAAGCACTTATTGCATGTATCATTAATAGGAGTAAGCACTTATTGCATGTATCATTAATAGGAGTAAGCACTTATTGCATGTATCATTAATAGGAGTAAGCACTTATTGCATGTATCATTAATAGGAGTAAGCAACTATTGCATGTATCATTAATAGCAGTAAGCACTTATTGCATGTATCATTAATAGGAGTAAGCAATTATTGCATGTATCATTAATAGGAGTAAGCAATTATTGCATGTATCATTATAGGAGTAAGCAATTATTGCATGTATCATTAATAGGAGTAAGCAATTATTGCATGTATCATTAATAGGAGTAAGCACTTATTGCATGTATCATTAATAGGAGTAAGCACTTATTGCATGTATCATTAATAGGAGTAAGCAATTCTTGCATGTATCATTTTAGGAGTAAGCAATTATTGCATGTATCATTAATAGGAGTAAGCACTTATTGCATGTATCATTAATAGGAGTAAGCACTTATTGCATTATGAGTAAGCACTTATTGCATTATGAGTAAGCAATTATTGCCGGTATCATTAATAGGAGTAAGCACTTATTGCATGTATCATTAATAGGAGTAAGCAATTATTGCATGTATCATTATAGGAGTAAGCAATTATTGCATGTATCATTATAGGAGTAAGCAATTATTGCATGTATCATTAATAGGAGTAGGCAATTATTGCCGGTATCATTATAGGAGTAAGCACTTATTGCATGTATCATTAATAGGAGTTAGCACTTATTGCATGTATCATTAATAGGAGATAGCAATTATTGCATGTATCATTATAGGAGTAAGCAATTATTGCCGGTATCATTAATAGGAGTAAGCAATTATTGCATTAGGAGTAAGCAATTATTGCCGGTATCATTAATAGGAGTAAGCACTTATTGCATGTATCATTAATAGGAGTAAGCAATTATTGCATGTATCATTATAGGAGTAAGCAATTATTGCATGTATCATTATAGGAGTAAGCAATTATTGCATTGTATCATTAATAGGAGTAGGCAATTATTGCCGGTATCATTATAGGAGTAAGCACTTATTGCATGTATCATTAATAGGAGTAAGCACTTATTGCATGTATCATTAATAGGAGTAAGCAATTATTGCATGTATCATTATAGGAGTAAGCAATTATTGCATGTATCATTATAGGAGTAAGCAATTATTGCATGTATCATTAATAGGAGTAAGCACTTATTGCATGTATCATTAATAGGAGTAAGCACTTATTGCATGTATCATTAATAGGAGTTAGCACTTATTGCATGTATCATTAATAGGAGATAGCAATTATTGCATGTATCATTATAGGAGTAAGCAATTATTGCCGGTATCATTAATAGGAGTAAGCAATTATTGCATTAGGAGTAAGCAATTATTGCCGGTATCATTAATAGGAGTAAGCACTTATTGCATGTATCATTAATAGGAGTAAGCAATTATTGCCGGTATCATTAATAGGAGTTAGCACTTATTGCATGTATCATTAATAGGAGTAAGCAATTATTGCATGTATCATTATAGGAGTAAGCAATTATTGCCGGTATCATTAATAGGAGTAAGCACTTATTGCATGTATCATTAATAGGAGTAAGCAATTATTGCATGTGTCGTGGCCGAGCGGATAAGAGCACCGGACTCAAGCTCTGGTGTTTCCAGTGTTCAGCAGAGTGTGGGTTCGAGTCCCGGTCGTGACACTTGTGTCCTTATTAAGCAAGACACTTAACCATTATTGCTTCGTCCTTCGGATGGGACGTAAAGCCGTAGGTCCCGTGTATTGTGTAATGCACGTAAAAGAACCCAGTGCACTTATCGTAAAGAGAAGGGGTTTGCCCCGGTGTTCCTGGTTTAATAGGAGTAAGCACTTATTGCATGTATCATTAATAGGAGTAAGCACTTATTGCATGTATCATTAATAGGAGTAAGCACTTATTGCATGTATCATTAATAGGAGTAAGCACTTATTGCATGTATCATTAATAGGAGTAATCAATTATTGCATGTATCATTAATAGGAGTAAGCAATTATTGCATGTATCATTATAGGAGTAAGCAATTATTGCCGGTATCATTAATAGGAGTAAGCAATTATTGCATGTATCATTAATAGGAGTAAGCACTTATTGCATGTATCATTAATAGGAGTAAGCACTTATTGCATGTATCATTAATAGGAGTAAGCACTTATTGCATGTATCATTAATAGGAGTAAGCACTTATTGCATTATGAGTAAGCACTTATTGCATTATGAGTAAGCAATTATTGCCGGTATCATTAATAGGAGTAAGCACTTATTGCATGTATCATTAATAGGAGTAAGCAATTATTGCATGTATCATTATAGGAGTAAGCAATTATTGCATGTATCATTATAGGAGTAAGCAATTATTGCATGTATCATTAATAGGAGTAAGCAATTATTGCCGGTATCATTAATAGGAGTTAGCACTTATTGCATGTATCATTAATAGGAGTAAGCAATTATTGCATGTATCATTAATAGGAGTAAGCACTTATTGCATGTATCATTAATAGGAGTAAGCACTTATTGCATGTATCATTAATAGGAGTAAGCAATTATTGCATTAGGAGTAAGCAATTATTGCCGGTATCATTAATAGGAGTAAGCACTTATTGCATGTATCATTAATAGGAGTAAGCACTTATTGCATGTATCTTAATAGGAGTAAGCACTTATTGCATGTATCATTAATAGGAGTAAGCACTTATTGCATGTATCATTAATAGGAGTAAGCACTTATTGCATGTATCATTAATAGGAGTAAGCACTTATTGCATGTATCATTAATAGGAGTAAGCACTTATTGCATGTATCATTAATAAGAGTAAGCACTTATTGCATGTATCATTAATAGGAGTAAGCACTTATTGCATGTATCATTAATAGGAGTAAGCAATTATTGCATGTATCATTTTAAGAGTAAGCAATTATTGCATGTATCATTAATAGGAGTAAGCACTTATTGCATTATGAGTAAGCACTTATTGCATTATGAGTAAGCAATTATTGCCGGTATCATTAATAGGAGTAAGCACTTATTGCATGTATCATTAATAGGAGTAAGCAATTATTGCATGTATCATTAATAGGAGTAAGCAATTATTGCATGTATCATTAATAGGAGTAAGCACTTATTGCATGTATCATTAATAGGAGTAAGCACTTATTGCATGTATCATTAATAGGAGTAAGCAATTATTGCATGTATCATTTTAGGAGTAAGCAATTATTGCATGTATCATTAATAGGAGTAAGCACTTATTGCATGTATCATTAATAGGAGTAAGCACTTATTGCATTATGAGTAAGCACTTATTGCATTATGAGTAAGCAATTATTGCCGGTATCATTAATAGGAGTAAGCACTTATTGCATGTATCATTAATAGGAGTAAGCAATTATTGCATGTATCATTATAGGAGTAAGCAATTATTGCATGTATCATTATAGGAGTAAGCAATTATTGCATGTATCATTAATAGGAGTAAGCAATTATTGCATGTATCATTAATAGGAGTAGGCAATTATTGCCGGTATCATTATAGGAGTAAGCAATTATTGCCGGTATCATTAATAGGAGTTAGCACTTATTGCATGTATCATTAATAGGAGTAAGCAATTATTGCATGTATCATTAATAGGAGTAAGCACTTATTGCATGTATCATTAATAGGAGTAAGCACTTATTGCATGTATCATTAATAGGAGTAAGCAATTATTGCATTAGGAGTAAGCAATTATTGCCGGTATCATTAATAGGAGTAAGCACTTATTGCATGTATCATTAATAGGAGTAAGCACTTATTGCATGTATCTTAATAGGAGTAAGCACTTATTGCATGTATCATTAATAGGAGTAAGCACTTATTGCATGTATCATTAATAGGAGTAAGCACTTATTGCATGTATCATTAATAGGAGTAAGCACTTATTGCATGTATCATTAATAGGAGTAAGCACTTATTGCATGTATCATTAATAAGAGTAAGCACTTATTGCATGTATCATTAATAGGAGTAAGCACTTATTGCATGTATCATTAATAGGAGTAAGCAATTATTGCATGTATCATTTTAAGAGTAAGCAATTATTGCATGTATCATTAATAGGAGTAAGCACTTATTGCATTATGAGTAAGCACTTATTGCATTATGAGTAAGCAATTATTGCCGGTATCATTAATAGGAGTAAGCACTTATTGCATGTATCATTAATAGGAGTAAGCAATTATTGCATGTATCATTAATAGGAGTAAGCAATTATTGCATGTATCATTAATAGGAGTAAGCACTTATTGCATGTATCATTAATAGGAGTAAGCACTTATTGCATGTATCATTAATAGGAGTAAGCAATTATTGCATGTATCATTTTAGGAGTAAGCAATTATTGCATGTATCATTAATAGGAGTAAGCACTTATTGCATGTATCATTAATAGGAGTAAGCACTTATTGCATTATGAGTAAGCACTTATTGCATTATGAGTAAGCAATTATTGCCGGTATCATTAATAGGAGTAAGCACTTATTGCATGTATCATTAATAGGAGTAAGCAATTATTGCATGTATCATTATAGGAGTAAGCAATTATTGCATGTATCATTATAGGAGTAAGCAATTATTGCATGTATCATTATAGGAGTAAGCAATTATTGCATGTATCATTAATAGGAGTAAGCAATTATTGCATGTATCATTAATAGGAGTAGGCAATTATTGCCGGTATCATTATAGGAGTAAGCAATTATTGCCGGTATCATTAATAGGAGTTAGCAAATATTGCATGTATCATTAATAGGAGTAAGCACTTATTGCATGTATCATTAATAGGAGTAAGCACTTATTGCATGTATCATTAATAGGAGTAAGCACTTATTGCATGTATCATTAATAGGAGTAAGCAATTATTGCATTAGGAGTAAGCAATTATTGCCGGTATCATTAATAGGAGTAAGCACTTATTGCATGTATCATTAATAGGAGTAAGCAATTATTGCCGGTATCATTAATAGGAGTTAGCACTTATTGCATGTATCATTAATAGGAGTAAGCAATTATTGCATGTATCATTATAGGAGTAAGCAATTATTGCCGGTATCATTAATAGGAGTAAGCACTTATTGCATGTATCATTAATAGGAGTAAGCAATTATTGCATGTGTCGTGGCCGAGCGGATAAGAGCACCGGACTCAAGCTCTGGTGTTTCCAGTGTTCAGCAGAGTGTGGGTTCGAGTCCCGGTCGTGACACTTGTGTCCTTATTAAGCAAGACACTTAACCATTATTGCTTCGTCCTTCGGATGGGACGTAAAGCCGTAGGTCCCGTGTATTGTGTAATGCACGTAAAAGAACCCAGTGCACTTATCGTAAAGAGAAGGGGTTTGCCCCGGTGTTCCTGGTTTAATAGGAGTAAGCACTTATTGCATGTATCATTAATAGGAGTAAGCACTTATTGCATGTATCATTAATAGGAGTAAGCACTTATTGCATGTATCATTAATAGGAGTAAGCACTTATTGCATGTATCATTAATAGGAGTAATCAATTATTGCATGTATCATTAATAGGAGTAAGCAATTATTGCATGTATCATTATAGGAGTAAGCAATTATTGCCGGTATCATTAATAGGAGTAAGCAATTATTGCATGTATCATTAATAGGAGTAAGCACTTATTGCATGTATCATTAATAGGAGTAAGCACTTATTGCATGTATCATTAATAGGAGTAAGCACTTATTGCATGTATCATTAATAGGAGTAAGCACTTATTGCATTATGAGTAAGCACTTATTGCATTATGAGTAAGCAATTATTGCCGGTATCATTAATAGGAGTAAGCACTTATTGCATGTATCATTAATAGGAGTAAGCAATTATTGCATGTATCATTATAGGAGTAAGCAATTATTGCATGTATCATTATAGGAGTAAGCAATTATTGCATGTATCATTAATAGGAGTAAGCAATTATTGCCGGTATCATTAATAGGAGTTAGCACTTATTGCATGTATCATTAATAGGAGTAAGCAATTATTGCATGTATCATTAATAGGAGTAAGCACTTATTGCATGTATCATTAATAGGAGTAAGCACTTATTGCATGTATCATTAATAGGAGTAAGCAATTATTGCATTAGGAGTAAGCAATTATTGCCGGTATCATTAATAGGAGTAAGCACTTATTGCATGTATCATTAATAGGAGTAAGCACTTATTGCATGTATCTTAATAGGAGTAAGCACTTATTGCATGTATCATTAATAGGAGTAAGCACTTATTGCATGTATCATTAATAGGAGTAAGCACTTATTGCATGTATCATTAATAGGAGTAAGCACTTATTGCATGTATCATTAATAGGAGTAAGCACTTATTGCATGTATCATTAATAAGAGTAAGCACTTATTGCATGTATCATTAATAGGAGTAAGCACTTATTGCATGTATCATTAATAGGAGTAAGCAATTATTGCATGTATCATTTTAAGAGTAAGCAATTATTGCATGTATCATTAATAGGAGTAAGCACTTATTGCATTATGAGTAAGCACTTATTGCATTATGAGTAAGCAATTATTGCCGGTATCATTAATAGGAGTAAGCACTTATTGCATGTATCATTAATAGGAGTAAGCAATTATTGCATGTATCATTAATAGGAGTAAGCAATTATTGCATGTATCATTAATAGGAGTAAGCACTTATTGCATGTATCATTAATAGGAGTAAGCACTTATTGCATGTATCATTAATAGGAGTAAGCAATTATTGCATGTATCATTTTAGGAGTAAGCAATTATTGCATGTATCATTAATAGGAGTAAGCACTTATTGCATGTATCATTAATAGGAGTAAGCACTTATTGCATTATGAGTAAGCACTTATTGCATTATGAGTAAGCAATTATTGCCGGTATCATTAATAGGAGTAAGCACTTATTGCATGTATCATTAATAGGAGTAAGCAATTATTGCATGTATCATTATAGGAGTAAGCAATTATTGCATGTATCATTATAGGAGTAAGCAATTATTGCATGTATCATTAATAGGAGTAAGCAATTATTGCATGTATCATTAATAGGAGTAGGCAATTATTGCCGGTATCATTATAGGAGTAAGCAATTATTGCCGGTATCATTAATAGGAGTTAGCACTTATTGCATGTATCATTAATAGGAGTAAGCAATTATTGCATGTATCATTAATAGGAGTAAGCACTTATTGCATGTATCATTAATAGGAGTAAGCACTTATTGCATGTATCATTAATAGGAGTAAGCAATTATTGCATTAGGAGTAAGCAATTATTGCCGGTATCATTAATAGGAGTAAGCACTTATTGCATGTATCATTAATAGGAGTAAGCACTTATTGCATGTATCTTAATAGGAGTAAGCACTTATTGCATGTATCATTAATAGGAGTAAGCACTTATTGCATGTATCATTAATAGGAGTAAGCACTTATTGCATGTATCATTAATAGGAGTAAGCACTTATTGCATGTATCATTAATAGGAGTAAGCACTTATTGCATGTATCATTAATAAGAGTAAGCACTTATTGCATGTATCATTAATAGGAGTAAGCACTTATTGCATGTATCATTAATAGGAGTAAGCAATTATTGCATGTATCATTTTAAGAGTAAGCAATTATTGCATGTATCATTAATAGGAGTAAGCACTTATTGCATTATGAGTAAGCACTTATTGCATTATGAGTAAGCAATTATTGCCGGTATCATTAATAGGAGTAAGCACTTATTGCATGTATCATTAATAGGAGTAAGCAATTATTGCATGTATCATTAATAGGAGTAAGCAATTATTGCATGTATCATTAATAGGAGTAAGCACTTATTGCATGTATCATTAATAGGAGTAAGCACTTATTGCATGTATCATTAATAGGAGTAAGCAATTATTGCATGTATCATTTTAGGAGTAAGCAATTATTGCATGTATCATTAATAGGAGTAAGCACTTATTGCATGTATCATTAATAGGAGTAAGCACTTATTGCATTATGAGTAAGCACTTATTGCATTATGAGTAAGCAATTATTGCCGGTATCATTAATAGGAGTAAGCACTTATTGCATGTATCATTAATAGGAGTAAGCAATTATTGCATGTATCATTATAGGAGTAAGCAATTATTGCATGTATCATTATAGGAGTAAGCAATTATTGCATGTATCATTATAGGAATAAGCAATTATTGCATGTATCATTAATAGGAGTAAGCAATTATTGCATGTATCATTAATAGGAGTAGGCAATTATTGCCGGTATCATTATAGGAGTAAGCAATTATTGCCGGTATCATTAATAGGAGTTAGCAAATATTGCATGTATCATTAATAGGAGTAAGCACTTATTGCATGTATCATTAATAGGAGTAAGCACTTATTGCATGTATCATTAATAGGAGTAAGCACTTATTGCATGTATCATTAATAGGAGTAAGCAATTATTGCATTAGGAGTAAGCAATTATTGCCGGTATCATTAATAGGAGTAAGCACTTATTGCATGTATCATTAATAGGAGTAAGCAATTATTGCCGGTATCATTAATAGGAGTTAGCACTTATTGCATGTATCATTAATAGGAGTAAGCAATTATTGCATGTATCATTATAGGAGTAAGCAATTATTGCCGGTATCATTAATAGGAGTAAGCACTTATTGCATGTATCATTAATAGGAGTAAGCAATTATTGCATGTGTCGTGGCCGAGCGGATAAGAGCACCGGACTCAAGCTCTGGTGTTTCCAGTGTTCAGCAGAGTGTGGGTTCGAGTCCCGGTCGTGACACTTGTGTCCTTATTAAGCAAGACACTTAACCATTATTGCTTCGTCCTTCGGATGGGACGTAAAGCCGTAGGTCCCGTGTATTGTGTAATGCACGTAAAAGAACCCAGTGCACTTATCGTAAAGAGAAGGGGTTTGCCCCGGTGTTCCTGGTTTAATAGGAGTAAGCACTTATTGCATGTATCATTAATAGGAGTAAGCACTTATTGCATGTATCATTAATAGGAGTAAGCACTTATTGCATGTATCATTAATAGGAGTAAGCAATTATTGCATGTATCATTAATAGGAGTAAGCAATTATTGCATGTATCATTATAGGAGTAAGCAATTATTGCCGGTATCATTAATAGGAGTAAGCACTTATTGCATGTATCATTAATAGGAGTAAGCACTTATTGCATGTATCATTATAGGAGTAAGCAATTATTGCATGTATCATTAATAGGAGTAAGCCCTTATTGCATTAGGAGTAAGCAATTATTGCCGGTATCATTATAGGAGTAAGCACTTATTGCATGTATCATTAATAGGAGTAAGCAATTATTGCATGTATCATTAATAGGAGTAAGCACTTATTGCATGTATCATTAATAGGAGTAAGCACTTATTGCATTAGGAGTAAGCAATTATTGCCGGTATCATTAATAGGAGTAAGCACTTATTGCATGTATCATTAATAGGAGTAAGCAATTATTGCATGTATCATTAATAGGAGTAAGCAATTATTGCATGTATCATTAATAGGAGTAAGCACTTATTGCATGTATCATTAATAGGAGTAAGCAATTATTGCATGTATCATTAATAGGAGTAAGCAATTATTGCATGTATCATTATAGGAGTAAGCAATTATTGCATGTATCATTAATAGGAGTAAGCACTTATTGCATGTATCATTAATAGGAGTAAGCACTTATTGCATGTATCATTAATAGGAGTAAGCACTTATTGCATGTATCATTAATAGGAGTAAGCACTTATTGCATTATGAGTAAGCACTTATTGCATTATGAGTAAGCAATTATTGCCGGTATCATTAATAGGAGTAAGCACTTATTGCATGTATCATTAATAGGAGTAAGCAATTATTGCATGTATCATTATAGGAGTAAGCAATTATTGCATGTATCATTATAGGAGTAAGCAATTATTGCATGTATCATTAATAGGAGTAAGCAATTATTGCCGGTATCATTATAGGAGTAAGCAATTATTGCCGGTATCATTAATAGGAGTTAGCACTTATTGCATGTATCATTAATAGGAGTAAGCAATTATTGCATGTATCATTAATAGGAGTAAGCACTTATTGCATGTATCATTAATAGGAGTAAGCAACTATTGCATGTATCATTAATAGGAGTAAGCAACTATTGCATGTATCATTAATAGGAGTAAGCACTTATTGCATGTATCATTAATAGGAGTAAGCAATTATTGCATGTATCATTAATAGGAGTAAGCAATTATTGCATGTATCATTAATAGGAGTAAGCACTTATTGCATGTATCATTAATAGGAGTAAGCAACTATTGCATGTATCATTAATAGGAGTAAGCACTTATTGCATGTATCATTAATAGGAGTAAGCAATTATTGCATGTATCATTTTAGGAGTAAGCAATTATTGCATGTATCATTAATAGGAGTAAGCACTTATTGCCTGTATCATTAATAGGAGTAAGCACTTATTGCATTATGAGTAAGCACTTATTGCATTATGAGTAAGCAATTATTGCCGGTATCATTAATAGGAGTAAGCACTTATTGCATGTATCATTAATAGGAGTAAGCAATTATTGCATGTATCATTATAGGAGTAAGCAATTATTGCATGTATCATTATAGGAGTAAGCAATTATTGCATGTATCATTATAGGAGTAAGCAATTATTGCATGTATCATTAATAGGAGTAAGCAATTATTGCATGTATCATTAATAGGAGTAGGCAATTATTGCCGGTATCATTATAGGAGTAAGCAATTATTGCCGGTATCATTAATAGGAGTTAGCAAATATTGCATGTATCATTAATAGGAGTAAGCACTTATTGCATGTATCATTAATAGGAGTAAGCACTTATTGCATGTATCATTAATAGGAGTAAGCACTTATTGCATGTATCATTAATAGGAGTAAGCAATTATTGCATTAGGAGTAAGCAATTATTGCCGGTATCATTAATAGGAGTAAGCACTTATTGCATGTATCATTAATAGGAGTAAGCAATTATTGCCGGTATCATTAATAGGAGTTAGCACTTATTGCATGTATCATTAATAGGAGTAAGCAATTATTGCATGTATCATTATAGGAGTAAGCAATTATTGCCGGTATCATTAATAGGAGTAAGCACTTATTGCATGTATCATTAATAGGAGTAAGCAATTATTGCATGTATCATTAATAGGAGTAAGCACTTATTGCATGTATCATTAATAGGAGTAAGCAATTATTGCATGTATTATTTTAGGAGTAAGCAATTATTGCATGTATCATTAATAGGAGTAAGCACTTATTGCATGTATCATTAATAGGAGTAAGCACTTATTGCATGTAACATTAATAGGAGTAAGCACTTATTGCATGTATCATTAATAGGAGTAAGCACTTATTGCATGTATCATTATAGGAGTAAGCAATTATTGCCGGTATCATTAATAGGAGTAAGCACTTATTGCATGTATCATTAATAGGAGTAAGCAATTATTGCATGTATCATTAATAGGAGTAAGCAATTATTGCATGTATCATTAATAGGAGTAAGCACTTATTGCATGTATCATTAATAGGAGTAAGCAATTATTGCCGGTATCATTAATAGGAGTTAGCACTTATTGCATGTATCATTAATAGGAGTAAGCAATTATTGCATGTATCATTAATAGGAGTAAGCAATTATTGCATGTATCATTAATAGGAGTAAGCACTTATTGCATGTATCATTAATAGGAGTAAGCACTTATTGCATGTATCATTAATAGGAGTAAGCACTTATTGCATTATGAGTAAGCACTTATTGCATTATGAGTAAGCAATTATTGCCGGTATCATTAATAGGAGTAAGCACTTATTGCATGTATCATTAATAGGAGTAAGCACTTATTGCATGTATCTTAATAGGAGTAAGCACTTATTGCATGTATCATTAATAGGAGTAAGCACTTATTGCATGTATCATTAATAGGAGTAAGCACTTATTGCATGTATCATTAATAGGAGTAAGCACTTATTGCATGTATCATTAATAGGAGTAAGCACTTATTGCATGTATCATTAATAAGAGTAAGCACTTATTGCATGTATCATTAATAGGAGTAAGCACTTATTGCATGTATCATTAATAGGAGTAAGCAATTATTGCATGTATCATTTTAAGAGTAAGCAATTATTGCATGTATCATTAATAGGAGTAAGCACTTATTGCATTATGAGTAAGCACTTATTGCATTATGAGTAAGCAATTATTGCCGGTATCATTAATAGGAGTAAGCACTTATTGCATGTATCATTAATAGGAGTAAGCAATTATTGCATGTATCATTAATAGGAGTAAGCAATTATTGCATGTATCATTAATAGGAGTAAGCACTTATTGCATGTATCATTAATAGGAGTAAGCACTTATTGCATGTATCATTAATAGGAGTAAGCAATTATTGCATGTATCATTTTAGGAGTAAGCAATTATTGCATGTATCATTAATAGGAGTAAGCACTTATTGCATGTATCATTAATAGGAGTAAGCACTTATTGCATTATGAGTAAGCACTTATTGCATTATGAGTAAGCAATTATTGCCGGTATCATTAATAGGAGTAAGCACTTATTGCATGTATCATTAATAGGAGTAAGCAATTATTGCATGTATCATTATAGGAGTAAGCAATTATTGCATGTATCATTATAGGAGTAAGCAATTATTGCATGTATCATTATAGGAGTAAGCAATTATTGCATGTATCATTATTAGGAGTAAGCAATTATTGCATGTATCATTAATAGGAGTAGGCAATTATTGCCGGTATCATTATAGGAGTAAGCAATTATTGCCGGTATCATTAATAGGAGTTAGCAAATATTGCATGTATCATTAATAGGAGTAAGCACTTATTGCATGTATCATTAATAGGAGTAAGCACTTATTGCATGTATCATTAATAGGAGTAAGCACTTATTGCATGTATCATTAATAGGAGTAAGCAATTATTGCATTAGGAGTAAGCAATTATTGCATTAGGAGTAAGCAATTATTGCCGGTATCATTAATAGGAGTAAGCACTTATTGCATGTATCATTAATAGGAGTAAGCAATTATTGCCGGTATCATTAATAGGAGTTAGCACTTATTGCATGTATCATTAATAGGAGTAAGCAATTATTGCATGTATCATTATAGGAGTAAGCAATTATTGCCGGTATCATTAATAGGAGTAAGCACTTATTGCATGTATCATTAATAGGAGTAAGCAATTATTGCATGTGTCGTGGCCGAGCGGATAAGAGCACCGGACTCAAGCTCTGGTGTTTCCAGTGTTCAGCAGAGTGTGGGTTCGAGTCCCGGTCGTGACACTTGTGTCCTTATTAAGCAAGACACTTAACCATTATTGCTTCGTCCTTCGGATGGGACGTAAAGCCGTAGGTCCCGTGTATTGTGTAATGCACGTAAAAGAACCCAGTGCACTTATCGTAAAGAGAAGGGGTTTGCCCCGGTGTTCCTGGTTTAATAGGAGTAAGCACTTATTGCATGTATCATTAATAGGAGTAAGCACTTATTGCATGTATCATTAATAGGAGTAAGCACTTATTGCATGTATCATTAATAGGAGTAAGCAATTATTGCATGTATCATTAATAGGAGTAAGCAATTATTGCATGTATCATTATAGGAGTAAGCAATTATTGCCGGTATCATTAATAGGAGTAAGCACTTATTGCATGTATCATTAATAGGAGTAAGCACTTATTGCATGTATCATTATAGGAGTAAGCAATTATTGCATGTATCATTAATAGGAGTAAGCACTTATTGCATTAGGAGTAAGCAATTATTGCCGGTATCATTAATAGGAGTAAGCACTTATTGCATGTATCATTAATAGGAGTAAGCAATTATTGCATGTATCATTAATAGGAGTAAGCAATTATTGCATGTATCATTAATAGGAGTAAGCACTTATTGCATGTATCATTAATAGGAGTAAGCAATTATTGCATGTATCATTAATAGGAGTAAGCAATTATTGCATGTATCATTATAGGAGTAAGCAATTATTGCATGTATCATTAATAGGAGTAAGCACTTATTGCATGTATCATTAATAGGAGTAAGCACTTATTGCATGTATCATTAATAGGAGTAAGCACTTATTGCATGTATCATTAATAGGAGTAAGCACTTATTGCATGTATCATTATAGGAGTAAGCAATTATTGCATGTATCATTAATAGGAGTAAGCACTTATTGCATTAGGAGTAAGCAATTATTGCCGGTATCATTAATAGGAGTAAGCACTTATTGCATGTATCATTAATAGGAGTAAGCAATTATTGCATGTATCATTAATAGGAGTAAGCAATTATTGCATGTATCATTAATAGGAGTAAGCACTTATTGCATGTATCATTAATAGGAGTAAGCAATTATTGCATGTATCATTAATAGGAGTAAGCAATTATTGCATGTATCATTATAGGAGTAAGCAATTATTGCATGTATCATTAATAGGAGTAAGCACTTATTGCATGTATCATTAATAGGAGTAAGCACTTATTGCATGTATCATTAATAGGAGTAAGCACTTATTGCATGTATCATTAATAGGAGTAAGCACTTATTGCATTATGAGTAAGCACTTATTGCATTATGAGTAAGCAATTATTGCCGGTATCATTAATAGGAGTAAGCACTTATTGCATGTATCATTAATAGGAGTAAGCAATTATTGCATGTATCATTATAGGAGTAAGCAATTATTGCATGTATCATTATAGGAGTAAGCAATTATTGCATGTATCATTAATAGGAGTAAGCAATTATTGCCGGTATCATTATAGGAGTAAGCAATTATTGCCGGTATCATTAATAGGAGTTAGCACTTATTGCATGTATCATTAATAGGAGTAAGCAATTATTGCATGTATCATTAATAGGAGTAAGCACTTATTGCATGTATCATTAATAGGAGTAAGCAACTATTGCATGTATCATTAATAGGAGTAAGCAACTATTGCATGTATCATTAATAGGAGTAAGCACTTATTGCATGTATCATTAATAGGAGTAAGCAATTATTGCATGTATCATTAATAGGAGTAAGCAATTATTGCATGTATCATTAATAGGAGTAAGCACTTATTGCATGTATCATTAATAGGAGTAAGCAACTATTGCATGTATCATTAATAGGAGTAAGCACTTATTGCATGTATCATTAATAGGAGTAAGCAATTATTGCATGTATCATTTTAGGAGTAAGCAATTATTGCATGTATCATTAATAGGAGTAAGCACTTATTGCCTGTATCATTAATAGGAGTAAGCACTTATTGCATTATGAGTAAGCACTTATTGCATTATGAGTAAGCAATTATTGCCGGTATCATTAATAGGAGTAAGCACTTATTGCATGTATCATTAATAGGAGTAAGCAATTATTGCATGTATCATTATAGGAGTAAGCAATTATTGCATGTATCATTATAGGAGTAAGCAATTATTGCATGTATCATTATAGGAGTAAGCAATTATTGCATGTATCATTAATAGGAGTAAGCAATTATTGCATGTATCATTAATAGGAGTAGGCAATTATTGCCGGTATCATTATAGGAGTAAGCAATTATTGCCGGTATCATTAATAGGAGTTAGCAAATATTGCATGTATCATTAATAGGAGTAAGCACTTATTGCATGTATCATTAATAGGAGTAAGCACTTATTGCATGTATCATTAATAGGAGTAAGCACTTATTGCATGTATCATTAATAGGAGTAAGCAATTATTGCATTAGGAGTAAGCAATTATTGCCGGTATCATTAATAGGAGTAAGCACTTATTGCATGTATCATTAATAGGAGTAAGCAATTATTGCCGGTATCATTAATAGGAGTTAGCACTTATTGCATGTATCATTAATAGGAGTAAGCAATTATTGCATGTATCATTATAGGAGTAAGCAATTATTGCCGGTATCATTAATAGGAGTAAGCACTTATTGCATGTATCATTAATAGGAGTAAGCAATTATTGCATGTATCATTAATAGGAGTAAGCACTTATTGCATGTATCATTAATAGGAGTAAGCAATTATTGCATGTATTATTTTAGGAGTAAGCAATTATTGCATGTATCATTAATAGGAGTAAGCACTTATTGCATGTATCATTAATAGGAGTAAGCACTTATTGCATGTAACATTAATAGGAGTAAGCACTTATTGCATGTATCATTAATAGGAGTAAGCACTTATTGCATGTATCATTATAGGAGTAAGCAATTATTGCCGGTATCATTAATAGGAGTAAGCACTTATTGCATGTATCATTAATAGGAGTAAGCAATTATTGCATGTATCATTAATAGGAGTAAGCAATTATTGCATGTATCATTAATAGGAGTAAGCACTTATTGCATGTATCATTAATAGGAGTAAGCAATTATTGCCGGTATCATTAATAGGAGTTAGCACTTATTGCATGTATCATTAATAGGAGTAAGCAATTATTGCATGTATCATTAATAGGAGTAAGCACTTATTGCATGTATCATTAATAGGAGTAAGCACTTATTGCATTATGAGTAAGCACTTATTGCATTATGAGTAAGCAATTATTGCCGGTATCATTAATAGGAGTAAGCACTTATTGCATGTATCATTAATAGGAGTAAGCAATTATTGCATGTATCATTATAGGAGTAAGCAATTATTGCATGTATCATTATAGGAGTAAGCAATTATTGCATGTATCATTATAGGAGTAAGCAATTATTGCATGTATCATTAATAGGAGTAAGCAATTATTGCATGTATCATTAATAGGAGTAGGCAATTATTGCCGGTATCATTATAGGAGTAAGCAATTATTGCCGGTATCATTAATAGGAGTTAGCAAATATTGCATGTATCATTAATAGGAGTAAGCACTTATTGCATGTATCATTAATAGGAGTAAGCACTTATTGCATGTATCATTAATAGGAGTAAGCACTTATTGCATGTATCATTAATAGGAGTAAGCAATTATTGCATTAGGAGTAAGCAATTATTGCATTAGGAGTAAGCAATTATTGCCGGTATCATTAATAGGAGTAAGCACTTATTGCATGTATCATTAATAGGAGTAAGCAATTATTGCCGGTATCATTAATAGGAGTTAGCACTTATTGCATGTATCATTAATAGGAGTAAGCAATTATTGCATGTATCATTATAGGAGTAAGCAATTATTGCCGGTATCATTAATAGGAGTAAGCACTTATTGCATGTATCATTAATAGGAGTAAGCAATTATTGCATGTGTCGTGGCCGAGCGGATAAGAGCACCGGACTCAAGCTCTGGTGTTTCCAGTGTTCAGCAGAGTGTGGGTTCGAGTCCCGGTCGTGACACTTGTGTCCTTATTAACCCTAACTCCCTAGGTGTTTTGGCTAGAAACCATACCAAATCCGCCAAAATCAATCAATTGAGAGACAGTAAATATGCAACTGTACTGAATCCATCATAATCAACCAATGCATTTTTTGCATAAGTACTGAATCCATCAGAATCAATCACTAACATTTTGGAGTATTTTGATGGACTTGGTACAGTAGGCTTCCAATCTTGAGAGACAGTAATATGCAACTGTACTGAATCCATCATAATCAACCAATGCATTTTTTGCATAAGTACTGAATCCATCAGAATCAATCACTAACATTTTGGAGTATTTTGATGGACTTGGTACAGTAGGCTTCCAACTCTAGTGTCACTACTGGTTGTTACATAACTGAATCCATCACAATCAACCAACTGAAATAAATGTTGATTGAACAAACTTAGGGATGTCTATGTACTTTTTGTTTTGTTTTTTGGTGGCTCAGTCACAATGAAATTATCCTGTTCGCACTGCCATTACAGGAATACCATTGTTGCATCACTGCCTTTTTAATTTATTATTTTTCTTTTTTTTTGGACTGTTTTCTTTTTTCTCTTTGGTTTAGCTTCTGATTTTCTTTTGGTTCTTTTATTGGGTTTTTTCCTGACATGCACTGCCATTGCAGGAATCTCAACTGATATTTTTTTGCTTTGTTCTTTTGATACAAAAAGTGGAGAGCCCTAAGGTGTTCCCCTTCATGTCTTGTTAGGTGATCTCATCTACTCGTTGGTGTCGGTGGTGTTGGTAGTGTCCCCTGTGTCTTCGCCGCTAACAATAGAGTGGTACTTCAGGAAGCACTGACCGGCACACAGGTAGACTCCACATGCTTGGCAGCCCCGTCTAGTCGTCTTGGTTTTTCCAGATTTTGTTACTCCATTGTTCAGTCTGCACCACCGACACCAACGTGCGTAGCGACCTGGCATCCTAGTTGAAGTATGTCCAAGGGCGTTCTTGACTTTAACTCTCTTTGAACCAAAAAACTGGACCTCAGCTCTGCCTTGCGCATACCCATCTATGAGTTCTGTGGCAACAGCCAAGATGAACTTGGAGTGGGTGGAGGCACTTTTATCTTCATCCGAGCTTTCCTGACTGTTGCTTGCTGTGGTGCAGTGGTGTTTTCTGTAACATATCCAAGCGTTGACTCTCGCTATGTCTACAAGGAAGTAGAGTATCTTACGCCACCACAGCTGGGATTTCCTCGAGCATGAGTAGTAAGACCGGAGCTGATCCCCACGATCGACCCCTCCCATATATCGGGTATAATCAACAGCCTGTGGAGGTGCAGAGATGGTCTTCTTCTCCAGGCGTCCAGTTCCGTCATCTGCAATCTTTCTCTGCAAGGAATGCTCATGAGGGTCTCTCCACCCTTGATGAGCTGAAGACAGAAGGAGCATCACTTTACTGTCCTTCCAAGCAGCAACGGTCAGTTGTCCATTCTGGCGTGTTGAAAAAGAGCCCCGAGGATTACTGCCCATTCTCTTCAATCTCTCACTGTTGAAATCCTTTGGCAGGCCTCTGCTGTTTCCTTTGATAGCCCCGGTGAGGTATGTCTTCTTGCTGAGTAGAGTTCGTGCTAAGGGGATAGAGGTGTACAGCTTGTCAGTATACAAGTGGTGATAGGAGTTCAGATGAAAATTCGCTGTCTCCATCGTGATGTCCAACATCTTTGCAGGCTTTTGACCATGAGGGTGCACGATGAAATTGAGGATAAACCCTGTTGCAGATTCGGCAATTGCGTACACCTTGAAGCCTGCACGAATTGGCTTCAGGGGCATAAAAAACTTCCTGACGCTTGCCTTAAATCCCCTGTACCGGATCATAGCTTCATCAATTGTCAGTTCCCGATCTGGCACGTACTTCTTGAGACACTGCTTACGAACCTTGTCCCACACTGGCTGCACATAAAACAAGGGGTGCTTCAGTTGGGCATTGTAGCGGTGGGCTTTGTCCTTGATAAGGGAGGGGTCCTTGCTCGCATCGTTACACTTTAGAAACTGGCTGATACAATCAAATCTGTTGCGGGTCATCGTGGACGAGATGAGAGAGTTTCTTAGGCCGGGATGAGTGGACCAGTAATCTTTGTAGTTCGCAACTTTAACCAGTCCCATTATCAGGTGTATGCCGAACCAGGCTCTAATTTCGGCGAGAGAAGTCAGTCTTACTTGTCTTTCAGCCAGTTTAACGTTGGTCCACTTCACAATGATAAGAAGCAGGCTGATGGGAAAGAACTTCAAGAAATACTTCAAAGCTGAAGAGCATCGGTTGAATGATGGTCCCAGTGGACCCTTCGCCTTGAAACTTCTCAGCCTGACATTATGGAGTGTTCTCGTCCAACCTTCACTGTCCGGGGTGTGATCTGGCTGATAACATGATGGAGGGTCGGGGTCGTTATCTGAGTCAGCCTCTTTGGTCTTCTTCCTTGGCACCTTCTTTCTTGGAGGGGCTTTTTCAGCCTGCTGTGGCTGAGGCACATCACTTCTTGATGATGACTCCTCAGCTAAACTTTCTTCACAGCCTGAAGATGTCGTCGCCGCAGCTTGATCAATGAATTCCTCCTCACTTTCCGAATCAGTTTCAGCAAGGGCCCTGTATGTCTTTCCCATCTTGATGCCTGCATCGGTTGCACTTCGTCTGATGGTCTCCCTTAGATTTTGTCGTTCTTCTTCCATCAATCGCTTCTTCTTCTGGAGAGTTGTACCTTGCTGTAGAGGACGTTTTTTTCCATGGCCCCATGAGCTTGGGTCTACTCCTTTACCCCCTTTTGCACTGCTGCTCTTCTCCTTGTCTTTCATCTTCTTCGCTTTTCGGCAGTCTCCTTCTTCCTTTCTTCTCTCTTGAACTCGAAAAGTTCTCTTCCCCATTGCAGCTTGTTGAAAAAATAACCTCTCTTCACAAGTCAAATTTTCTTGTAATATTCTTATCTCCCTTGCAGTCATGTTGACACAAGCAAGCACATTGAAGTGTGGTGGGTTTGCATTTTCATCCTTATTTATAGCTGGGCATGCTATTGAAACATGTAAAGAAATATTACCATGACACTTACCTTTTGTAATAAACTACTCATTCATGTTTCTTCAAGAAAAGAACGTTATGTAATACAGCATCACATGTGAATATTGAATTATGGAATGTTTCTATCCCACCATGAATATGAATGGAACTGGCGACCCTAATAAACAATAGAACACAATGTAAGTGTATGTACATGCAGTACCCAAGTCATTGTATTGAGTTATATGCATTGTTTATAATTACTGATCCCTAAATAAATGTCAGGAATGTGTGTACTGTAGTATGCATTGTTTATAATTACTGATCCCTAAATAAATGTCAGGAATGTGTGTACTGGTATGCATAAAACTTGTATTTGATGAAGTACACAGTATCACAGACTACATTGTAGTATAGTATACATGTACAAATGTACATGGTATAGTGTAGGGCCTAACACTGCATTCAACACAAAAAGACCAACTCTACCAAAATCAACCAGTGGTTTGAAATGGCTGAAAGACCAACTCCACCAAAATCAACCGGGATGTTATGTCCTAAAAGACCAACTCCATCAAAATCAACCAAATGTTTCAATCTGGTGGTGTACCAAATCTTACAAAATCAACCATATTCCACCGATTGATTTTGATGGATTTGGTGCTGTTAGGGTTAAGCAAGACACTTAACCATTATTGCTTCGTCCTTCGGATGGGACGTAAAGCCGTAGGTCCCGTGTATTGTGTAATGCACGTAAAAGAACCCAGTGCACTTATCGTAAAGAGAAGGGGTTTGCCCCGGTGTTCCTGGTTTAATAGGAGTAAGCACTTATTGCATGTATCATTAATAGGAGTAAGCAATTATTGCATGTATCATTAATAGGAGTAAGCAATTATTGCATGTATCATTATAGGAGTAAGCAATTATTGCCGGTATCATTAATAGGAGTAAGCACTTATTGCATGTATCATTAATAGGAGTAAGCACTTATTGCATGTATCATTATAGGAGTAAGCAATTATTGCATGTATCATTAATAGGAGTAAGCACTTATTGCATTAGGAGTAAGCAATTATTGCCGGTATCATTAATAGGAGTAAGCACTTATTGCATGTATCATTAATAGGAGTAAGCAATTATTGCATGTATCATTAATAGGAGTAAGCAATTATTGCATGTATCATTAATAGGAGTAAGCACTTATTGCATGTATCATTAATAGGAGTAAGCAATTATTGCATGTATCATTAATAGGAGTAAGCAATTATTGCATGTATCATTATAGGAGTAAGCAATTATTGCATGTATCATTAATAGGAGTAAGCACTTATTGCATGTATCATTAATAGGAGTAAGCACTTATTGCATGTATCATTAATAGGAGTAAGCACTTATTGCATGTATCATTAATAGGAGTAAGCACTTATTGCATGTATCATTATAGGAGTAAGCAATTATTGCATGTATCATTAATAGGAGTAAGCACTTATTGCATTAGGAGTAAGCAATTATTGCCGGTATCATTAATAGGAGTAAGCACTTATTGCATGTATCATTAATAGGAGTAAGCAATTATTGCATGTATCATTAATAGGAGTAAGCAATTATTGCATGTATCATTAATAGGAGTAAGCACTTATTGCATGTATCATTAATAGGAGTAAGCAATTATTGCATGTATCATTAATAGGAGTAAGCAATTATTGCATGTATCATTATAGGAGTAAGCAATTATTGCATGTATCATTAATAGGAGTAAGCACTTATTGCATGTATCATTAATAGGAGTAAGCACTTATTGCATGTATCATTAATAGGAGTAAGCACTTATTGCATGTATCATTAATAGGAGTAAGCACTTATTGCATTATGAGTAAGCACTTATTGCATTATGAGTAAGCAATTATTGCCGGTATCATTAATAGGAGTAAGCACTTATTGCATGTATCATTAATAGGAGTAAGCAATTATTGCATGTATCATTATAGGAGTAAGCAATTATTGCATGTATCATTATAGGAGTAAGCAATTATTGCATGTATCATTAATAGGAGTAAGCAATTATTGCCGGTATCATTATAGGAGTAAGCAATTATTGCCGGTATCATTAATAGGAGTTAGCACTTATTGCATGTATCATTAATAGGAGTAAGCAATTATTGCATGTATCATTAATAGGAGTAAGCACTTATTGCATGTATCATTAATAGGAGTAAGCAACTATTGCATGTATCATTAATAGGAGTAAGCAACTATTGCATGTATCATTAATAGGAGTAAGCACTTATTGCATGTATCATTAATAGGAGTAAGCAATTATTGCATGTATCATTAATAGGAGTAAGCAATTATTGCATGTATCATTAATAGGAGTAAGCACTTATTGCATGTATCATTAATAGGAGTAAGCAACTATTGCATGTATCATTAATAGGAGTAAGCACTTATTGCATGTATCATTAATAGGAGTAAGCAATTATTGCATGTATCATTTTAGGAGTAAGCAATTATTGCATGTATCATTAATAGGAGTAAGCACTTATTGCCTGTATCATTAATAGGAGTAAGCACTTATTGCATTATGAGTAAGCACTTATTGCATTATGAGTAAGCAATTATTGCCGGTATCATTAATAGGAGTAAGCACTTATTGCATGTATCATTAATAGGAGTAAGCAATTATTGCATGTATCATTATAGGAGTAAGCAATTATTGCATGTATCATTATAGGAGTAAGCAATTATTGCATGTATCATTATAGGAGTAAGCAATTATTGCATGTATCATTAATAGGAGTAAGCAATTATTGCATGTATCATTAATAGGAGTAGGCAATTATTGCCGGTATCATTATAGGAGTAAGCAATTATTGCCGGTATCATTAATAGGAGTTAGCAAATATTGCATGTATCATTAATAGGAGTAAGCACTTATTGCATGTATCATTAATAGGAGTAAGCACTTATTGCATGTATCATTAATAGGAGTAAGCACTTATTGCATGTATCATTAATAGGAGTAAGCAATTATTGCATTAGGAGTAAGCAATTATTGCCGGTATCATTAATAGGAGTAAGCACTTATTGCATGTATCATTAATAGGAGTAAGCAATTATTGCCGGTATCATTAATAGGAGTTAGCACTTATTGCATGTATCATTAATAGGAGTAAGCAATTATTGCATGTATCATTATAGGAGTAAGCAATTATTGCCGGTATCATTAATAGGAGTAAGCACTTATTGCATGTATCATTAATAGGAGTAAGCAATTATTGCATGTATCATTAATAGGAGTAAGCACTTATTGCATGTATCATTAATAGGAGTAAGCAATTATTGCATGTATTATTTTAGGAGTAAGCAATTATTGCATGTATCATTAATAGGAGTAAGCACTTATTGCATGTATCATTAATAGGAGTAAGCACTTATTGCATGTAACATTAATAGGAGTAAGCACTTATTGCATGTATCATTAATAGGAGTAAGCACTTATTGCATGTATCATTATAGGAGTAAGCAATTATTGCCGGTATCATTAATAGGAGTAAGCACTTATTGCATGTATCATTAATAGGAGTAAGCAATTATTGCATGTATCATTAATAGGAGTAAGCAATTATTGCATGTATCATTAATAGGAGTAAGCACTTATTGCATGTATCATTAATAGGAGTAAGCAATTATTGCCGGTATCATTAATAGGAGTTAGCACTTATTGCATGTATCATTAATAGGAGTAAGCAATTATTGCATGTATCATTAATAGGAGTAAGCAATTATTGCATGTATCATTAATAGGAGTAAGCACTTATTGCATGTATCATTAATAGGAGTAAGCACTTATTGCATGTATCATTAATAGGAGTAAGCACTTATTGCATTATGAGTAAGCACTTATTGCATTATGAGTAAGCAATTATTGCCGGTATCATTAATAGGAGTAAGCACTTATTGCATGTATCATTAATAGGAGTAAGCACTTATTGCATGTATCTTAATAGGAGTAAGCACTTATTGCATGTATCATTAATAGGAGTAAGCACTTATTGCATGTATCATTAATAGGAGTAAGCACTTATTGCATGTATCATTAATAGGAGTAAGCACTTATTGCATGTATCATTAATAGGAGTAAGCACTTATTGCATGTATCATTAATAAGAGTAAGCACTTATTGCATGTATCATTAATAGGAGTAAGCACTTATTGCATGTATCATTAATAGGAGTAAGCAATTATTGCATGTATCATTTTAAGAGTAAGCAATTATTGCATGTATCATTAATAGGAGTAAGCACTTATTGCATTATGAGTAAGCACTTATTGCATTATGAGTAAGCAATTATTGCCGGTATCATTAATAGGAGTAAGCACTTATTGCATGTATCATTAATAGGAGTAAGCAATTATTGCATGTATCATTAATAGGAGTAAGCAATTATTGCATGTATCATTAATAGGAGTAAGCACTTATTGCATGTATCATTAATAGGAGTAAGCACTTATTGCATGTATCATTAATAGGAGTAAGCAATTATTGCATGTATCATTTTAGGAGTAAGCAATTATTGCATGTATCATTAATAGGAGTAAGCACTTATTGCATGTATCATTAATAGGAGTAAGCACTTATTGCATTATGAGTAAGCACTTATTGCATTATGAGTAAGCAATTATTGCCGGTATCATTAATAGGAGTAAGCACTTATTGCATGTATCATTAATAGGAGTAAGCAATTATTGCATGTATCATTATAGGAGTAAGCAATTATTGCATGTATCATTATAGGAGTAAGCAATTATTGCATGTATCATTATAGGAGTAAGCAATTATTGCATGTATCATTAATAGGAGTAAGCAATTATTGCATGTATCATTAATAGGAGTAGGCAATTATTGCCGGTATCATTATAGGAGTAAGCAATTATTGCCGGTATCATTAATAGGAGTTAGCAAATATTGCATGTATCATTAATAGGAGTAAGCACTTATTGCATGTATCATTAATAGGAGTAAGCACTTATTGCATGTATCATTAATAGGAGTAAGCACTTATTGCATGTATCATTAATAGGAGTAAGCAATTATTGCATTAGGAGTAAGCAATTATTGCATTAGGAGTAAGCAATTATTGCCGGTATCATTAATAGGAGTAAGCACTTATTGCATGTATCATTAATAGGAGTAAGCAATTATTGCCGGTATCATTAATAGGAGTTAGCACTTATTGCATGTATCATTAATAGGAGTAAGCAATTATTGCATGTATCATTATAGGAGTAAGCAATTATTGCCGGTATCATTAATAGGAGTAAGCACTTATTGCATGTATCATTAATAGGAGTAAGCAATTATTGCATGTGTCGTGGCCGAGCGGATAAGAGCACCGGACTCAAGCTCTGGTGTTTCCAGTGTTCAGCAGAGTGTGGGTTCGAGTCCCGGTCGTGACACTTGTGTCCTTATTAAGCAAGACACTTAACCATTATTGCTTCGTCCTTCGGATGGGACGTAAAGCCGTAGGTCCCGTGTATTGTGTAATGCACGTAAAAGAACCCAGTGCACTTATCGTAAAGAGAAGGGGTTTGCCCCGGTGTTCCTGGTTTAATAGGAGTAAGCACTTATTGCATGTATCATTAATAGGAGTAAGCACTTATTGCATGTATCATTAATAGGAGTAAGCACTTATTGCATGTATCATTAATAGGAGTAAGCACTTATTGCATGTATCATTAATAGGAGTAAGCAATTATTGCATGTATCATTATAGGAGTAAGCAATTATTGCCGGTATCATTAATAGGAGTAAGCACTTATTGCATGTATCATTAATAGGAGTAAGCACTTATTGCATGTATCATTATAGGAGTAAGCAATTATTGCATGTATCATTAATAGGAGTAAGCACTTATTGCATTAGGAGTAAGCAATTATTGCCGGTATCATTATAGGAGTAAGCACTTATTGCATGTATCATTAATAGGAGTAAGCAATTATTGCATGTATCATTAATAGGAGTAAGCACTTATTGCATGTATCATTAATAGGAGTAAGCACTTATTGCATTAGGAGTAAGCAATTATTGCCGGTATCATTAATAGGAGTAAGCACTTATTGCATGTATCATTAATAGGAGTAAGCAATTATTGCATGTATCATTAATAGGAGTAAGCAATTATTGCATGTATCATTAATAGGAGTAAGCACTTATTGCATGTATCATTAATAGGAGTAAGCAATTATTGCATGTATCATTAATAGGAGTAAGCAATTATTGCATGTATCATTATAGGAGTAAGCAATTATTGCATGTATCATTAATAGGAGTAAGCACTTATTGCATGTATCATTAATAGGAGTAAGCAATTATTGCATGTATAATTATAGGAGTAAGCAATTATTGCATGTATCATTAATAGGAGTAAGCACTTATTGCATGTATCATTAATAGGAGTAAGCACTTATTGCATGTATCATTAATAGGAGTAAGCACTTATTGCATGTATCATTAATAGGAGTAAGCACTTATTGCATTATGAGTAAGCACTTATTGCATTATGAGTAAGCAATTATTGCCGGTATCATTAATAGGAGTAAGCACTTATTGCATGTATCATTAATAGGAGTAAGCAATTATTGCATGTATCATTATAGGAGTAAGCAATTATTGCATGTATCATTAATAGGAGTAAGCAATTATTGCCGGTATCATTATAGGAGTAAGCAATTATTGCCGGTATCATTAATAGGAGTTAGCACTTATTGCATGTATCATTAATAGGAGTAAGCAATTATTGCATGTATCATTAATAGGAGTAAGCACTTATTGCATGTATCATTAATAGGAGTAAGCAACTATTGCATGTATCATTAATAGGAGTAAGCACTTATTGCATGTATCATTAATAGGAGTAAGCAATTATTGCATGTATCATTAATAGGAGTAAGCAATTATTGCATGTATCATTAATAGGAGTAAGCACTTATTGCATGTATCATTAATAGGAGTAAGCAACTATTGCATGTATCATTAATAGGAGTAAGCACTTATTGCATGTATCATTAATAGGAGTAAGCAATTATTGCATGTATCATTTTAGGAGTAAGCAATTATTGCATGTATCATTAATAGGAGTAAGCACTTATTGCCTGTATCATTAATAGGAGTAAGCACTTATTGCATTATGAGTAAGCACTTATTGCATTATGAGTAAGCAATTATTGCCGGTATCATTAATAGGAGTAAGCACTTATTGCATGTATCATTAATAGGAGTAAGCAATTATTGCATGTATCATTATAGGAGTAAGCAATTATTGCATGTATCATTATAGGAGTAAGCAATTATTGCATGTATCATTATAGGAGTAAGCAATTATTGCATGTATCATTAATAGGAGTAAGCAATTATTGCATGTATCATTAATAGGAGTAGGCAATTATTGCCGGTATCATTATAGGAGTAAGCAATTATTGCCGGTATCATTAATAGGAGTTAGCAAATATTGCATGTATCATTAATAGGAGTAAGCACTTATTGCATGTATCATTAATAGGAGTAAGCACTTATTGCATGTATCATTAATAGGAGTAAGCACTTATTGCATGTATCATTAATAGGAGTAAGCAATTATTGCATTAGGAGTAAGCAATTATTGCCGGTATCATTAATAGGAGTAAGCACTTATTGCATGTATCATTAATAGGAGTAAGCAATTATTGCCGGTATCATTAATAGGAGTTAGCACTTATTGCATGTATCATTAATAGGAGTAAGCAATTATTGCATGTATCATTATAGGAGTAAGCAATTATTGCCGGTATCATTAATAGGAGTAAGCACTTATTGCATGTATCATTAATAGGAGTAAGCACTTATTGCATGTATCATTAATAGGAGTAAGCACTTATTGCATGTATCATTAATAGGAGTAAGCAATTATTGCATTAGGAGTAAGCAATTATTGCCGGTATCATTAATAGGAGTAAGCACTTATTGCATGTATCATTAATAGGAGTAAGCAATTATTGCCGGTATCATTAATAGGAGTTAGCACTTATTGCATGTATCATTAATAGGAGTAAGCAATTATTGCATGTATCATTATAGGAGTAAGCAATTATTGCCGGTATCATTAATAGGAGTAAGCACTTATTGCATGTATCATTAATAGGAGTAAGCAATTATTGCATGTGTCGTGGCCGAGCGGATAAGAGCACCGGACTCAAGCTCTGGTGTTTCCAGTGTTCAGCAGAGTGTGGGTTCGAGTCCCGGTCGTGACACTTGTGTCCTTATTAAGCAAGACACTTAACCATTATTGCTTCGTCCTTCGGATGGGACGTAAAGCCGTAGGTCCCGTGTATTGTGTAATGCACGTAAAAGAACCCAGTGCACTTATCGTAAAGAGAAGGGGTTTGCCCCGGTGTTCCTGGTTTAATAGGAGTAAGCACTTATTGCATGTATCATTAATAGGAGTAAGCACTTATTGCATGTATCATTAATAGGAGTAAGCACTTATTGCATGTATCATTAATAGGAGTAAGCAATTATTGCATGTATCATTAATAGGAGTAAGCAATTATTGCATGTATCATTATAGGAGTAAGCAATTATTGCCGGTATCATTAATAGGAGTAAGCACTTATTGCATGTATCATTAATAGGAGTAAGCACTTATTGCATGTATCATTATAGGAGTAAGCAATTATTGCATGTATCATTAATAGGAGTAAGCACTTATTGCATTAGGAGTAAGCAATTATTGCCGGTATCATTATAGGAGTAAGCACTTATTGCATGTATCATTAATAGGAGTAAGCAATTATTGCATGTATCATTAATAGGAGTAAGCACTTATTGCATGTATCATTAATAGGAGTAAGCACTTATTGCATTAGGAGTAAGCAATTATTGCCGGTATCATTAATAGGAGTAAGCACTTATTGCATGTATCATTAATAGGAGTAAGCAATTATTGCATGTATCATTAATAGGAGTAAGCACTTATTGCATGTATCATTAATAGGAGTAAGCAATTATTGCATGTATCATTAATAGGAGTAAGCAATTATTGCATGTATCATTAATAGGAGTAAGCACTTATTGCATGTATCATTAATAGGAGTAAGCAATTATTGCATGTATCATTAATAGGAGTAAGCAATTATTGCATGTATCATTATAGGAGTAAGCAATTATTGCATGTATCATTAATAGGAGTAAGCAATTATTGCATGTATCATTAATAGGAGTAAGCAATTATTGCATGTATCATTATAGGAGTAAGCAATTATTGCATGTATCATTAATAGGAGTAAGCACTTATTGCATGTATCATTAATAGGAGTAAGCACTTATTGCATGTATCTTAATAGGAGTAAGCACGTATTGCATGTATCATTATAGGAGTAAACAATTATTGCATGTATCATTATAGGAGTAAGCAATTATTGCATGTATCATTATAGGAGTAAGCAATTATTGCATGTATCATTAATAGGAGTAAGCAATTATTGCCGGTATCATTATAGGAGTAAGCAATTATTGCCGGTATCATTAATAGGAGTTAGCACTTATTGCATGTATCATTAATAGGAGTAAGCAATTATTGCATGTATCATTAATAGGAGTAAGAACTTATTGCATGTATCATTAATAGGAGTAAGCAATTATTGCATGTATCATTAATAGGAGTAAGCACTTATTGCATGTATCATTAATAGGAGTAAGCAATTATTGCATGTATTATTTTAGGAGTAAGCAATTATTGCATGTATCATTAATAGGAGTAAGCACTTATTGCATGTATCATTAATAGGAGTAAGCACTTATTGCATGTAACATTAATAGGAGTAAGCACTTATTGCATGTATCATTAATAGGAGTAAGCACTTATTGCATGTATCATTATAGGAGTAAGCAATTATTGCCGGTATCATTAATAGGAGTAAGCACTTATTGCATGTATCATTAATAGGAGTAAGCAATTATTGCATGTATCATTAATAGGAGTAAGCAATTATTGCATGTATCATTAATAGGAGTAAGCACTTATTGCATGTATCATTAATAGGAGTAAGCAATTATTGCATGTATCATTAATAGGAGTAAGCAATTATTGCATGTATCAATAATAGGAGTAAGCACTTATTGCATGTATCATTAATAGGAGTAAGCAATTATTGCATGTATAATTATAGGAGTAAGCAATTATTGCATGTATCATTAATAGGAGTAAGCACTTATTGCATGTATCATTAATAGGAGTAAGCACTTATGCATGTATCATTAATAGGAGTAAGCACTTATTGCATGTATCATTAATAGGAGTAAGCACTTATTGCATGTATCATTAATAAGAGTAAGCACTTATTGCATGTATCATTAATAGGAGTAAGCAATTATTGCATGTATCATTTTAAGAGTAAGCAATTATTGCATGTATCATTAATAGGAGTAAGCACTTATTGCATGTATCATTAATAGGAGTAAGCACTTATTGCATTATGAGTAAGCACTTATTGCATTATGAGTAAGCAATTATTGCCGGTATCATTAATAGGAGTAAGCACTTATTGCATGTATCATTAATAGGAGTAAGCAATTATTGCATGTATCATTATAGGAGTAAGCAATTATTGCATGTATCATTATAGGAGTAAGCAATTATTGCATGTATCATTATAGGAGTAAGCAATTATTGCATGTATCATTAATAGGAGTAAGCAATTATTGCCGGTATCATTATAGGAGTAAGCAATTATTGCCGGTATCATTAATAGGAGTTAGCACTTATTGCATGTATCATTAATAGGAGTAAGCACTTATTGCATGTATCATTAATAGGAGTAAGCACTTATTGCATTATGAGTAAGCACTTATTGCATTATGAGTAAGCAATTATTGCCGGTATCATTAATAGGAGTAAGCACTTATTGCATGTATCATTAATAGGAGTAAGCAATTATTGCATGTATCATTATAGGAGTAAGCAATTATTGCATGTATCATTATAGGAGTAAGCAATTATTGCATGTATCATTAATAGGAGTAAGCAATTATTGCCGGTATCATTATAGGAGTAAGCAATTATTGCCGGTATCATTAATAGGAGTGAGCACTTATTGCATGTATCATTAATAGGAGTAAACAATTATTGCATGTATCATTAATAGGAGTAAGCACTTATTGCATGTATCATTAATAGGAGTAAGCACTTATTGCATGTATCATTAATAGGAGTAAGCAATTATTGCATGTATCATTAATAGGAGTAAGCAATTATTGCATGTATCATTATAGGAGTAAGCAATTATTGCATGTATCATTAATAGGAGTAAGCAATTATTGCATGTATCATTAATAGGAGTAAGCACTT